>LOJH01109000.1:0-11235 GCA_001685095.1 Ellobius talpinus
GGAGCCGGGCCGGACGAAAAGCAGGCCCGCTCCCCTTTCAGTACAACTGCCTGTTTTCTTTGCCTTTTTCTCAAGGTTTTACTGTCCTATTTTTTGAGACAGAGTCTCACAATGTACCCCAGATTGGCCTTGAACTTATATTGTCGGCTGCCTCAGGCTTTGAAGGACAGTTCTTACAGGTGTGTGCTACTACACCTGGCTTTGTAGGTTTTAGCTTCTTAAACTGTGCAGTCCCACATGGAATCATGTGACTGAATGTGGGGTTAGTTAAAGTTAAATTGGCTATAGTTAAAGGTTTCTGAACGTGCAAGGACTACAGATAAATTCAAACTCCAAGGTGTCTCTGGTAGTGCCTATTCGTGGTGCATAGTGAGTCATCACTGCAGCCTTGGTTCTGAACACACAACATGTATTATTTACGCATATCGGCATGCCACACAACGACAGCAAAAACTAATGGAAACATCTTGGTTCAGATTTGACACTCTTATATATGTTGTGAATTATGACATTTTTACTGTACACATGAAGTTTTATGCTCTTGTAATATTTAATGGTTTAATTACATATATTTTCTCAGTAGGAAGTTATCACATGAGTCTATTAGGAAGTTAGATTTTTTAAAAAAAAAATTGCCATTTGAATTGCTGACTTGAGTTTCACATATAAAAAAATTGCTGAATGATTTGGTTTTGGGATTGGGACAACATTTCCAATAATGTTTGAAATGACCCTGAACACCCTTTCACCATTTTGCACTATATTTACCCAAAGCCATTTTCTCACCACTACCAAGTATAAAAATCAAAATATCAATCAACACTGAAAACTTCTGAAGATGTGCTAAACCCTGCAGCATCAAAGATTCAGCCAAGATGGGTTTTTATGTTAAAATAAACAAGTGCATCAGTTTAATTAGTATGCAAATTAGCCTTGCTTCTTTACTAAATGGTGAAATTAGATGCATACAAAGGATTGTTGTAAAATAAATTTCTTTGTGACTTATTTCAATAAATGTTTTGTTTGTATACCTATTTTATACACCTGTATACCTGGGGCCTTGCTGCTCTGGTATAGTCCATGTTGGTTTGGTAACTGTTAATTAAGTGCTTGCATATTGCATGGGCGTGGGAGGACAGACACACAGACAGACTTTCTCAAACTTTTCTCACTAAGAGAATCACCTTCAAGGCAGTATCCCTAGAAACTGTGAGGAAAACATGCAGGTGGGGGTCTATAAGGTGCCCTGAGGAGAACCACCTCAGTGTGAGTTCCCCAAGGGTTAGTTTTCTAGGATATTAGTCCTCATATTGCAAAATATTTCACTTGGAAAATTTATTTAGGGGAATGTGGATGAAATGTATTTGGCAGGCCCCTTCTCTTAATCTTTTGTGAGTTTCAAGTTCCCTACAATATGTTTTGATCTTATTTGCTACCTCCAACTCCTTCTAGCTCCGCAACCTCCAACCTGATACAACCCTGTGTCCTCTTTTGCCTTTTTAAAATTTTTTTCAGAAAGGTCTCACAACTTCACAACTACAGCCCAGGATGACCTAGAATTCACTATCTAGCAGAGAATGCCTTCAAATGCTCAGCCACCTCAGCCTCTGGAGCACTCAGATTATAAGCATGTTGTACCACGCCCAGTTTATGAGGTGCTGAAGCTCAAACTCAGGACCTTGTGTGTGCTAGCAAGTCCCCTACTGACTGAACTACAACCCCAACCCCATGTCCTCTTTTTTCAAAACAACATCACCTTCAAGACCAATGTGTGCTGCCCACATATTCTTGAATGTGTGGTCTTGCACTGGAGTATGATCAATTTGGGGGACTATTTATAACTAGGGGTGGGGGAGTTGTGTGTCTACCCCCCTTTCCATGCAGGAATTTGGTCTGCCTGGGAAGTGCACACTTTTGTGCATGCTGTCACAATTGCTGTGAGCTCGTATGTGCAACTGCCCTGCCGAGTCTAAATGTCTCCTTAAAGTCATCCACCACCTCGGACTCTTAAATTCTTTCAGTGCCCTCTTCAGCACTGAACCTTCAAATGGGTACATATGTTCTCATTATGGCTGAGCATTCTGTAGTCTCTTCGTCATTACTTTTAATCTCTCACTGAAGTGGTTCTCAATCTTCCTAATGCCGTGACCCTTTAATACAGTTCTTCATGTGGTGGAAGCATAAAATTATTTTTGTTGCTACTCCATAACTTCAATTTTCTATTGTTAGGAATCATAATGTAAACAAACATCTGTGTTTTCCAATGATCTTAGGTGGCCTCTGGGAAAGGGTCATTTGAGAACCACCGTCTTAATGGAAACTTGAAAGTACACTAAGAAGTGAAGAGGAGACTCTATTATTCTAGTGTCATCCTAATTTCTTTGGCCATGGGGTGCTTTCTTCAAGTTGTGTAACAGACTGAGGATGGGCAGAACCCATCCTGGCAGACCCTTTTCCAAGGAATCACCAGGAAAACCTCAAGTCCCAGCTTGAACGGTGCAGTCTTTTAAAGTTTTGATCACCAAGACCCTCCCCTAAAGACACATAAAGTACTACTTTCTAGAAGAAACTTCTAAAGAAACAGTATTCACCTTATCAGGAAACTTGTTTGTACACTGAATTGCTTATTTCAGATAAGCTTGACAATTCATGTTTTGATCCATATTGAAATGGTCCTTTGGAAACAAACAAACAAGCAAACAGACAAACAAAAAACATGTGATTCTTCTCTTTCTCTTTCTGTCATTATAGTAGCAGCAAAACTTAAGGGATGCAGAGGGTCACTTGAAGACTGTTCCTGCATTCCAAAGGCCTCTGTGAGCCTAGGCTGGAATGTGTTGGTCAGCACATCTCACTCCTCAAAGGCTGCAAGTCCAAATCCTAATGTTTAACAGTGAGCTCTGTTCAAAACAAAATGCACAAGCTGATCCTAGGATCAGCCCAGTTAGCGCCAAAGCAGTTGGCTGCTGGTCTGTGCAAAAAAAAANAAAGAAAGAAAGAAAAGAAGAAAAGAAAAAGAAAAACAGAGCAGCGAAAGCAGCCTTCTGGGCAAGAACACAACAAGAACTAACTCCTTTAACTCCTAACCCTGTAAGTTCTTGTGAAGACAAGGCCTGGGCACTTGCTGCCCCTGTCTAGGCTTTCATTCCTTTGTCCTACTTGCTGCCAGAAGGAACATCTGGCTTGGGGCCTTGAAAGCAGACTCCTCCAATTGCACCTGTCCCAGGAGGAACAGGAGAAAGGCTTTCCTGACAAAAGGTAGGATTTTCAGAGCTGCATTCCCGCCCATTAAAGAAGCTTGTTTGATCCCTTCAAAGCTCCAGATCAAAGAGAGGCTTTTCTAAACTGCCAACCCATAAAGCTACAGCAGGGAGAAGGCCCGCTTTGTTTTCCCCCAGCCAGGTGGACTCTCCATCCCAGTTCCCTGCCAGAGGCTGGCCGTGAAGAGGCTGAAGGGTTTCCCACATCTGGCTGATGTTGTCTGGATGTTGAATCTTCCCAGGAAAGTAAGAGCCACATCAGCAAGACTTGGGCAAGTCCATACCACTCTTTGGCAAAGGATCCCGAAACAACACACTCTCCTGGCTCTCACCAGGAGACCCCATTACTAGCATTCATTTTATTTCCTGTCACTTCCATGCCCCGTGGATGCACCCATCACATTTCCTCCTTGTCAGTTTACTGGGTTTCATCATCAGAGAACAATATTGTCTTTTTAAGTATCTTTAAAAACAAATCTCGTTTTGCAGAGTGCTTGTTGGCAGTGCCTATAATGGATGTATGGAGCAGGGTGATAGATGTGAACTTAGTTTCCTGAGAAAGATGGACAAGGAAAGGATTCAGAGTGCCCTCAGTCTACACAGTCTATCTCTGCCTCCTTCTCAGTAATTGAGTCCTCTTGGATCAGGCTTGTGACTCCCTGGGCCTGGCCTCCACTCTATCCTCAACAGAGGCTTTATTTTCCAGTAGAAAGGCAGCCACTGTGATTTCTTCTGGCAGAGGCTATAGAAGCTTGTAGAAGCTATAAGCTTAGAGCTAGAGAAGGCTTTCACTTTAGGAATAACGACTTCTTCCCACACAAGTGCAAATGAGCATCTCCAGCAAATGAGCAAGCAAGCAAACAGAAGCCTCCCAGTCACCAGAATGGCCCCGGATATGTTAGAGAGTAACTCTTGAGAGTGGCTCCACGGGTGACACAATTTAACCTGAGATACTCCAGGAGGAGGCATGTGGGAGAAGTCCAAGCCAATTCAGAATATCACAGGAGAGGAGGAAAGAGAGAAAGTTGTCTTCTTAGATGAGAGAAAATGAGGCAAGAAATCAGAGACTACAAAGGCTGAGGGAGTAACCATGCTGAGCCAGGGTGTAACCATGCTGACTATGGCCTTGGAAGAAATGTTTTCCTTTAGAAAAAGAGTCTTCATAAACAGAGAACAGGTTGTATTTATCAGATGGGATGTGCAGAAGTATACTGAAGCATGAAATTATTTTTAACTGTTCTACTTCCCAGGTTCCAAGTCGGAGGAAAGAAAAATGCATGACCTGACCTCAAGGCTAAGCTTATTCTACAAGGGAAATGCTAGATTTTGCTCAGAAATTCCTGAATGGGTTGAACTGTCAGAAAAGAGAAAAGCTACCTTCACCCAAGAGCAATTTTCAACCTTCCTAATGCTGTGACCCTTTAATATAGTTCCTCATGTTGTGGTGACTCCCACCTAGAAAATGATTTTGTTGCTACTTCGTAAATGTAATGCTGCTACTGTTATGAATCATAAAGTTAGCTATCTGATGTGCAGGACATCTAATATGTGACCCCAAAGGTGTCACAACTCACAGGTTAAGAACTACTGCCCTAGAGGGTCAGCTGAGGTTGGACACCACTAACATGGGGGGGAGGGGATAAAAGCCTGGACAAGAGGCCAGCATACAGCTGTGAGAGCTGAGGTTGCTGAGAAAAGGTGGACTGTGGGGACCCTGGCAGGAGGCAGAAGAAGCCAGTGAAGTCTGCATAGCTCTGTCCTGTAGAGTAGTCACATGGCATGGGACATTGCTGAGTCACTGTCATTTCCTGGGATCTATTTGGTTGGTCTTTCTGTTTCCTTTTGCCCAGATTGTTTTTAGGGAAGTTGTTACAGTTTGATAAAAAAAAAAAAAAGCTCTCCCCACCCTACCCCCCAAAGAAAGCCATGTATTGAAAGCTTGAACTTTCTGGTGGGTTAAATGAGATATGTTCCTCCACAGGCTCAGGTATTTGGACACTTGGTCCCCAACTGGTGGTTAGGGAATGTCATAGAAACTTCCTTACTGGAGAAGTACATCACTAGGGGTGGGAGGAGGGGATTTGAGAATAAGCCTTTTCTTTCAGTTCACTCTCCATGCTTTTTATTTACTATTGAAGATGTGGTCAAGCTGAGAGGCTTGCTGTTCCAGCCTTACAGGCTGTTACAGATACCTTTTCTGGAACTGTGAGCAAAAAACCCACTTTCTTCCAAAATCTTAGTTGATTTTGGCCATGGTATTTTATCAGAGAGACAAAAAGGTAACTAATACAGCCCCTAATCAGCCGTGTTCATAGAGACCATGTCTGGACCATGAAGACTGATTTGGTGAGTGTGGTCATCCATTGTTTGTGTTGCATATGTTTCCTGATTGTTGCTTTGATACAATGTCAGGCCTCAAAGTAACTTAAGGGAGAAAAGGCCTTGCTTCTTTTGGCTTAAGGTTCCAGGGGGGAAGAGTCCCTCATGGCAACAGTTAGAGAAGACATGGCCATAGGAGCAGGAAGCAGCAGACTGGTCACATTTCTGTCTACACACAGGAAGTGGAAAGGGAGAGCAGGAAATGAGGTAAGGCTATTGTCTTAGTTAGGGGCTACTGTCGCTGTGAAGAGACACCATGACTATGGCAACTCTTATAAAGAAAACATTTAATTGAGGATGGTCACAGTGTCAGAAGTTCAGTAGATTACGATCACGAAGGGGAGCATGGCAGCATGCAGGCAGATGTGGTGCTGGAGCTGAGAGTGCTCCATTTTGCAGGCAACAGGACAGGCAACTGACAGTCACACTGAGGGAAGATTGAGAAGAGAGACCTCAAAGTCCACCTCCACAGTGACCCACTTCCTCCAACAATACCACACCTACTCCAACAAAGCCACACCCCCTAATAGTGTCACTTGCTTTGGGGGCCATTTTCTTTCAAACTACCACAGAGATAAAGCCTCAAAGCCCACCCCTAGTGACACACTTTCTTCATCAAGGCTCTGTCTCCTAAAAATTCCAGAACCTGGCCAAACAGAGCCAACTTTGACCAACCAAATATTCAAATGTTCGAGTGTATGGGCAACATTTCCAATTCGGCCCCCACGGATGGCATGACTTGATAATGTTTTGGGAGGCTATGGGAACTTTGGACAGGTGGACTCTGTTGAAGGAAATAGCAAGACATAGAAACATTTACCTGGTCTCTAGCCCTTGANNNNCTGTTGAAGGAAATAGCAAGACATAGAAACATTTACCTGGTCTCTAGCCCTTGACTTTGTTTCCTGTCCTCCATGAGCCCAGTAGGCCTTGCCATACATTTCCTCTGGAGTGATGTCTGCCCTTTCACGGGTTTAGAATTAGGGGAGGCAAGGACTGTGGATTGAGCCTCTGAGGCCTTGAACCAAAATAAAGAAGCCCTTTCTTTATTCTTTCGCAGGCACCTATTGTGGTGATGGAAACGCCGGGCTAGCCCAGGTGTGGAGAGAATGCAGCACCTTGAATGGATCACCCAGGGTTGGCAGCTTCCCTGCACAGGGAAAGCAGCCACAGAGGTAAACTCCATACACCATGCCACTGAGACAGAAACAAGGTCCATCAGTATCTCAGGGAGCTCAAGCTGAAATTCACAGGGGCCAAGTTCTGGTTGGGGCTACAAACCTTGCTCTTGATTTCTTGACCTGGCCCCTTACTTCTCTGCCCTCCTTGGCATCATCATGTAGCAGGAAGAATATCTCCACCTTTAGAAATCCTTGAGTTTCTTTCTTCCTGCGTGGTGGAGTCTGTTTCAGCAGATTACTAATGTCAGTGCAGAGAGTGGGCTACAGATGTGTGGGAAATCCATATTTCTGGGGAAGACCACAGATTTAGGAGCAGCTGGTCACACCCTGTGAGTCTAACATTTCCAATTCTGGGTGAGAGCCTATGTTCTCTCAAATATTATAGTTACGCTTCACTGAGGATAATGAAAAAGAAACCACCCTTTTGTGTTGAATAAATGGATGTAGACTATTAAAACTAAATGGTTCAGTTTGTCTATTCTATGAACCCATTATAGAAAATTGAGGCCCTATGAAAATAATTGACCTGCTTCAATAGTAAGAATTATGGTGTGATTGTGAACTGTCCCTTATGGATGTGTATACCCGAAGAGTCCATTCCTATCTGGCTCTGTTTGGGGTGTTATGAAACCTTTAGGGGGAGTCAGTGGGACTTGGAATTTCAGGGGTATCATCTGGGTCCTGCGTTTCCTAACTGAGATGTGAGCAAGTGGCCTCATGTTCCTGCTGTGGCAGTCACGGGCTGACATGAAGGGTGCCATGCTTTCCCTGTGTGACTGTTCCTTAAAACACGAGTCAGAATACATCTCTTCCTGCTTGATTTGCTTCGCTCAGATATTTTATCACAGGAGGTGGGGGTGGGGGCCAGTAACTGTGGAAAAACCAATGAGTCAATGGAGATTATTTTGCTATTCATGGAGCTTGGTGAGTTGAGGTAGCCACATCTGAGGAACAGGCAAGGCTGTAAACTGAACAGGGACACAAATCCTCCCTGCCAGTGCCAGCATAGCAACCCTATCTCTTAGTGAGATAGTGAGAACTCAATGAAAATATGTGTGCTTCTCCTAAACTGCATTTCCTATGGTCCTGCTTTCAATAAGCCTTAACACCACCGCTTCCCACCTCTTTCCCCACTGCCGCTCTGGACTCAGCCCATGCCATTTCTTGCCTGGGTTATTGAGACAATGTATAAATTACATGTCAGTATACTTATCGCTACCACCTCTTCCTGTAAACACTCCTTCCCCTAACAGCCAGAAAAGCTCTGTAAAAGCTAAGGCAGATGGCTTTGGTACTCTGCTTGCAGTTCTCCCTGGGTAGTTTCCCACCTCAACAGGGCAATTACTACCTCCAGCTGTAGATTCAGCCTCCTGGCTTAACCATCTAGAGCCCTGTGCCATGTCTCCAACAACCCAGGCATGCGGCCCTCTCAGGGCTTTGAGAATTGCCATTTTGTCTGCCTGGAATTTTCTTTTCCTGACTTGGTTTACAGCGCCACCTTTCTCGACCTTCGGGCAAATGCTGTGACCTCAGCAATGCTTTCCCTCAATGCCCTACTTCCATGGTTACTTATTCCCCTCCCTACTGCTCCAGCTGCCTCCCCTGCTCTATTATCACCTACAGCCTGGAGGACCATCTGACGGCCAACACAGTTTAATAGATCACTGTCTATCTCCCGCCAGAATGTAAGCAACGGGACAGTTACTTTTGGGTTTTGTTACCCCTCCAGTGACTAGACAAGTATCTGGAGCATTGTAAGTATTCGGTTAAGCTTTGTTTAGTAAAAGAAGCAGATTGTTTATATAAAAGTTGAACAGAGAAAGCCCATTGCTCTTTTCCTACTGTGTGTGTCCCCCCTAAAATCACTTTCCACCAAAACCTAGCAATGGCAAAGATGTGGGTGGCAAGTCTTTCACTATGACCCTACTATATTTGTTGCACAATCTCTCAGCCTTAGTTTCCAGAAAACCAAAATGGAAATGATAACATCTACATTGTCTAATTTGAGTTGCTATGGTGAAACATTTATTATATATGTGAAAGCCCTTGGGAAACTACTTTCTATGTGCAAGGTGTTATTAGTTCCTGTGACACTGTCTTCCCTGGGGATGTTGCCCGGTACTTCAGGTAAAGCAATAATATTCTACTCAAGTAAAATGAGTCATCCTAACAAACTGGCTGTCTTGTTAATTTTAGAGGCCAGAATAAGACAGTTTGCTTTACTGAAGGCTACGCAGTAATTATCAGTGCCTACAAGAAGTTTTCTTGATCTACCTGGCTTGGTACAAATCCGGGTTATTTATTTGGCAAAGATAGAAAATTGTGAGTAAGGGAGGAGACCCAGAAATATGTCTTGAGCATCCAATAGCCTTATATTAGAGACTGAAAAGAAAAATGGAGTACGGAAGACTGCTAGCCTTCTGACCATAGCTGGGTCTAATGACATACAGAATCCTAGCATGCATCAAATACACATGCCTTATGGCCCTGCATAGCCGGGACTGTAACAGCAACATTCCCAGGACCTGCCCACTTCCCTCTCTCATGTGTAGCATCCTACGCTAGACATTAGTAAGCCTCAGCCCCAGCAGCTTTTGGAAAATACCAAGAAAACTCCATCCTTTTTCGGGACACCTCTTTTACTTCAAATACCTTTCCTTTTTCTCCTAATGGTTTTTATCTTTTGCATTCTAACCATTCTTCCTGTTCCCTTCTCCAGCTAAAACGTTTTAATCCTTCCAGCCTCTGCCTAGCCATACTCCTTGGCAGCTCATTCAGATGGTTCCCATCCATCAATCTTGTGTTGGAAGCTGCTGTTCAACGTTGTGCTCAGAATGAAAAACCGTCTTCTCTAGATTCCATGGGTTGAGGCTGGCCTCCTGCTGGGTCCTGTCTTCCCATCATGCTTCCCTGCAAACACCAGTCTTCTTTATGTTCGTCCAGCACATCCTATGTCAAATTTAGGATCGTTGCATTTGCTATTTTCTCTGACTAGACACAATATTTCTCTTCCTGGACACAAAGAATTTGTGTGCACATTTGATTACTATTTCCTTAAACATTTGTGGAGTGGTTGATTGCATGTTGGCTCCCCCAGTATCTAACAAGGCTTAAAATAGATTCAGCTGGCCTGAGAAGATGCTATCAATAATCTCCGAAAACTGTTGTGGAACTGGCAGAGACATTACCCGCTGGTTAGACATGAGTATTGCCCACACAGCAGCAGGAACAGAAGTTCTGCATTCATAGGATTTTGAAAAGCACATAACTATGTCCAGGACCTTAGAACTTTCATCTGCTGGTTTTAGCAGTCAGTCCAAACCTTTATTTTGTGATTGAGGGAACAGTAGCATTCCAAGGACCGAATCCTAAACCAGTAAACCTTCCTGAGTTTCCAGCAGGGGCTGGAATTCTGGATTAGCAGAAAAGGGCATCCTGTGTTTCTGAGTGTGCTGATCAAAGCAGGGAAGCAGAAATCCAATTCCAAGGCCCTAAAAGAATCAGGTCTCATATCTGTCCCTAAATGCCAACCTTCCAGGTCTTGCTTTCCTATTCTGACACTAAATCCCTGGTAATACATGTGAGGAAGGCCTGGGAGCTCAAGAGGAAGCAGATAGTGAAATTTGAAGTCGTGTGTTGTTGTTCCCTAACAACTGGGACTCTGTCATATGAAGGCTGTGAAGACACTTATTTCATTTGGCTTCTTTGGTTTGAATTTTGAGAGCCTCAGAGACCTTGGACCGTCTGCCGCCTCCATGGAGTGAATGACAAACTGGGTGTAGGAATGTAGGCAGAGCAGAACATCCCAAAGTGATTGACTTGAGTGGTGATCTCATGCCACAAAAGTGGAACCCATGCAGGTACAGCTCAGGACACTGAAACAGAAGCCCACAGTCCAGGAAGATTATTGTTAGGATGTTCAAAGTAGTTTATTTCTCTGATATTGTGATAAAAATCTGATCAAAAGCAGCTTGGAAGAGAAAGAGTTTATGTCAGCTTCCAACTCCCAGGCTAGCATGAAAATTTGGTAGCAAATATTGTCCCCCAAATCACAATAGGTGCTTATAGAGAACCCCATTCTTGTATTTATCTCTCGAAACACACACTGCCTTCCATTTTCTCCAGTTCCTCCAGTATTGCTGCCACACAACTCTCTAGAAAGCATTGTCTTCAACACTCACTGTCTCTAGAATCATCCCGAACTTGGAATGGGTTTTCTCCTTCCCCAGGCTACATTTTCATGGTCAAGGTTTTACAATCCTGCAAGTGAAGGGTTTGCACACTGCTAGAAACCTATGTTGCTTTCAAAAAGTAGTGATTTGGAAGATTTTTTATACTGAATGATACAAAAAAAAGAAGAGACAGGGAGGGAAGGGAAGGAGAGAGAGAGAGAGAGAGAGAGAGAGAGAGAGAGA
>LOJH01109259.1:0-11861 GCA_001685095.1 Ellobius talpinus
AACAGTAGCAAGTATTAAAGAGTACTTCTATTTGTTTTCCTTCAGACACATCAAAATATGTCTGAAATAATCAAACAGAAACTATATTATTTAAAACACTGCTTGGTCCATTAGCTTTAGCTTCTTATTTGACACTTATATCTTAATTTAACCCATTTCTAGAAATGTGTGTATTGCCAAGTTGCTGTGGCTTACCAGGTAAAGTTCCCAGAATCTGTCTTCAGTAGGGGTACATGGCTTCTCTCTAACTCTGCCTCCTTTCTCCCAGCATTCAGTTTAGTTTTCCCTGCCTAACTRAGTTCTATATTGCTATAGTGTAGGCCAAGCCAGTTTTCTTTATTCATTAACCAATAAAATCAACACATAGACAAAAGGACCTCCCACACCAATTACCTAGCAAATCAAGCATTATGCATGTCCTAACAGCAAATACTACTCCATGATATAAAATTTATCATATCATGCATGAAGTAGATTGCTTTACCCCAATATCTGTTCTATACCATGTTAGTAAAATTTCATGTAAACTTCCAGTATTCAGTTATCAATATTAGACATCATAGTTACACATTTAAAAGGAATAAAATATGAATGATAGGATGATACACAGCAGCATATAATTATTAATAAAAAGAGAAGATATTCAAGTTGAATAATTTTTATTAAAAACTAAAACATTTATTTTAACTAAATTAATGTGAATGAATTATGATGAAATAATAAAGTGCCAGATTAATTATTCTTTAAATATATATCACTTTAGATGTATTAGAAGCATTTGTTAATTCTAATTATACTTTTAAATGATATTGCAAACATTTCAACCTCCCTATCTTTTTAAATTTCTTCTAGATAATTATCACTGGTCTTCAATAATTGTCAATCCAACAACCATTGTTTCATTCTGTTTGTAGACCCTGTATTAACTCCATTTTTCTATCATTTTGTGGCACATTCCAGACATACCACTTTATTGTTAAATATTTCAGCATCATCCCTGAAACACAAGGGCTTATATATTTTTAAACATTTACTATATCATTACTGTACATTACATAATAAATTGTTAACATTATCAAGTATCTGGTCTTTGTCCAAAGAACCAGTTACTTCATTAATATTTAAAAAGACACTTAGAGGCTATTTTTTGTAAAAGGCATTGACTCCTAACTTAGTCCCATGAGTCATCTTGAATTCTTGAACCTCACATGCAGACTAGATGAGGGTAACTAGATGGAAACATCACAGAGAGAGAGAGGACTATTCACTGGAATACAAGTTTACATCTACTGAGAACCAGGGTTCTCAGTTCAGGTATTTTCACTGATAAGGACTTCTCTAGACTGTTTACAGAACTACAATAGATTATGTACAATTAGATTATACCTTGAATAGTGTGCTGTGGAGTTCTAATTACTCTATATTATATAAAATTTTGTTTTTTCAGACTGTCTTGCCAAAGCAGATGCAATTTTACAAGAACTTTGAAATGAGTTTTAAAGTTGGAGAATGATTCTGTACTTTGATGGACATGTGAATGGCAGTATTTGCCCAAAACCACCTATGAGTACAGACTGGTAGAACTTTTCCTAAAAGTAGAAAGCCCACCACATTATGTATTTATCAAAGCAAGTTAGACTATAGTAATATGTGGGTGCATAAAAATACATTAGAAATACAAATCAAAGCAAAGATAAGTCAGAGATCTTATCAGACACACTGGTCAGAAAATTATACAACTCTTTCAGAAAGAATCTCATAATGGAGACTCCTACAAAGGGAAGGCCATGTCTCCACTGACCTGTCATCTATCCATCCAACGAGTATGGCTATGAAAATAATAGCAAGAAAAGTAACAACTATCTCAGGGCCTTCAACTTGGTCTTAGCCATGGATGTGGTTTATTCAAATTGCCATATGACAAACTGACCATTTGTCTGATAGGCCTGAAATTTAGGAATCATCCTCTTTGTTCATTTGCACCCATTGTTTTCTTTTACTCCCAACAGCTTCCAAAGACCTGTCCTTTACTTCTCCAGATCTGATCTCTCTCTACACCCTGACTCTGTGGCAGTGGAAACAGCTGTGGTTTCTCTCATTCTACAAATTAGTCTACCATCTTATTCCAACAGAGATATTCTTGGGACACTTATTGGTTTCCTGGTTGCTGCTCCCCTACCTGAAGCCTCTAAAACACCACACCTTGAATTCTGTTGTTTTTACATTTGCAATTATATTTATGTACAGAAAAGTTAGCAGTACATCTAAACCAGTTTAGTGGTTAGTTCTTAGATTTTTGCCTTTTCTATCTTGGCAATTTGAGCCAGGAATTTAGGACCCAGGGCATTGCCTCCTCTGTGGCAGCAGATATCACTATATCTGTCATTATAATTGTTCTTAATAGCTGCTACCACTTTAGCCAGAGAATGTTTCTCTTTCAAGTTAACCATTGTGAAGGCAACAATAGTGCAGGTTTTCCTATGAACTAGTCACCCCAGCCTAGACTTTCCCTTGATGCAGAAAGGCACTCCCACTTTCTGACACAGGCCAGGCAAGGATGCTACTGTAATGATCTGTCCTGTCCCTTCTCAACAGGGTCTAAATTGTGGGCAGTCACTTCCAGCTTAAACTTCTTATTCTCCAGCAAGGTGGTGTGGGGAGGCAGAAAAATGTAGGCACATTTTCACCTTGTCTAATGGTCAGAGAGTTTGGTGATTGACAAGCATAGTTTCATGTCCTAACTCAGGTGGTGAATGCTTGGTTCTAGTAGGTCCATTCTGACAGGTGGGCAGGATATGCAAATATACTTCTCCTTCTTTAGTAACTATGAGGTCACCTAGGGAAGGGCAGTCTTCAGAATACACGAACTAGAGCATCTTCACTACCTAGACAAGAGAATGCTCATGATTTGATGTCTCAGAGTGATAAAACCATTGACTATGTGGATTATCCTTTTCTATCATCCTAATACAGTCTTTTGTTACCTTCTCTCTCCTCCTTTTTATATTGGGTATAAAGTTGTGGAAAAATAAACATAGGTGAATTTCAAGATTTCAATCACTGGAATGCCTTCTTGATGCTTTCTATGGTTTCTGGCCTGTTATTTTTTATGTCTTCACATTCTTTACTTATATTTATTCAATTCCCACACCTCTACTTTAGTAGGAAGTATTTTTTGTCAAGGCTGGTCCTCAACATATTGCATCCAATGTGGGGCTGACCAGTAAACCCAAAAATGCATAAGAAGTGTGGCCAGGCATACAAGGGAGCACATGAACAACCCCATAAAAAAGTTACATCACAGGGGGAGAGATGAGTAATGAGTGCTCAATAATAAAATGGTGGATAATAAAAAAGGAAAGAGAAAGGCAGAGAAAATTTGGGAGTAAAACTGTAAATAGTTGTAGATATGGGACACAAGGAAAGTGTATCAACAATCTGTCCAGTTGCCTGGGTGTGTTTTGATAACTAGAGGAGCTAAAGTGGAACAAAATCAAAAGCAGAGATATTTTGAGTTCGTAAATAATATATTCCCACCCCCGAAGTGGTGGCATATTTGTTGCCACCTTGCGGCTGCCCCAGGTCTTGGGAAGCCCAAAGTGAGACCTTTTCTTTCCCTGCAAGCATCACTGCTATGGTCTCCTAGCCACAGCCTGTATGGCTACTGAAAGGATGAGAAGATCTAACGGAACACAGCTTTTGGCAAAGCAATGCCCTGAGTTACCACTGAGATTGTGACAGTCCATGCATATGTGCCGTAGCCAGCTAAGTCTGAATCACACTGTGCAGTGGAGCCAAAAAAAAAAAGGCAGGAGAAGAAATGTTTAAAAGGCTATACCTCCCATATCAACATCCAGAGCTGGTCAATAAAAATGCCTAGAGGCTATTTGACCCATGAGCCAAGGACCCTATGTGGATAAATCTATGGCTTTTAACAGAGGATAGGATTCAGAAATTCTCCTTATTTTATGATTACAAGAGTTAAAATAAATAAGCAAGGATAGTAGAAATCAGCATAGCTGTACCCACTTAAACTTCTGGTCTCACACTGTAGTCCCAGAGCTACTGTAATGGCAGACACCTGAGAGAGCCTGTAAGTTTATCAGCCACCTCTAACACCGGCCTCTGATGGTTCTGTTAAATGTAAAAATCATGACTTCTGCCAAGGCACAGCAGGCAATGATGGACGGTCACCTCCTTGTTCCTAGTACCCAGGCAGGACAGCCAAGAGGCAGAAGGAACCTGGCTTGGGCCCCATCACATGGCCCAGCTTCAGCTGTGAGCCAAGCCTGACATGACAGACAAGCTGCAAAAAAAGTAAGTTTCAGAGAACTGCAGCTTTAGGCCAGTCAAGTGTCTGTAAAAATGTTAAAAAAAGCAGGTTGGATATGCTTTATTTTTTCCAATTTACATTTTTTGCTTCTTTATCAAAAATCTGGTGTTCATAGGTATATAATTTGATATCCATGTCTTCAATTTTATGTTTTTAAGCCAATATCAGGCTGTTTTCAGAACTGTAGCTCTGTAGTAAAGTTTAAAGTTAGGGATTGTGATGCCTCCCAAAGTTTCTTTATTGTAAAGGATTGTTTTGGCTATCTTGAGTTTTTGTTTTTCCATTGCTGGGTGTATTATAATTATTTTCTGACCAGAAGTGCAGAGGCAGGTGGATCTCTGTGAGTTCAAGGACAGCCTAGTCTACAAGAGCTAGTTCCAGGATAGGCACCAAAGCTACAGAGAAACCTTGTCTCAAAAAACAAAAACAAAAAACAAAATAAATGCTAAGCCCTTCTTATAGACCTAAGCTGCATCATTACTAGGGATAATGTGGCCCTACCTGCTTATTTTGCCCAGTCCAACATGGTGGAGCAGAGGTCTGTTTAGCCATGCTCACAGCCCCATTTTAAGGCACACAGCATGTCTATGTCACCATTAAGCAAGTTGTAGCAATCTGCTCACAAACCACATTTAAATACTCTGTAGCCAGACTTCCCAAGAAAGAGCTAGAGCCCTTTGTACTGGTGAACCAGGAAGCTGAAGTTTCAAAACAATGCATTTTGAAAATAGCACAGCTTTTATTCTGCTATGGCTGAATCAGGAAAACATCTCTTAAAGAAGACATGCCTCTGCTTGCTTCTAGCAAACACAGCCCACCCAAGAAAATGCCGCCACTAAACCATGCATAGCTCTGTTCTTTTGTGTCTAGGATTCCTTCCCATACTCTCTCAGGTTTTAAGTAGATTTTAGTTGGCCATGTGGACACCAATTTGTTGTTAGAAGGTCCACTTGTTTGTTTCCCAGTTCCCCAGCAGCTCAGACCCAAAATAATCACACAGAAATTGTATTAATTAAATCACTGCTTGGCCCATTAGCTCTAGCTTCTTATTGGCTGACACTTATATGTTAATTTAACCCATTTGTAATAATCTGTGTATTGCCATGTGACTGTGACTTACCTGGTAAAGTTCCTAGTGTCTGTCTCTGGTGGGGCTACATGGCTTTTCCCTGACTCTGCCTTCTTCCTCTCAGTATTCAGTTTAGTTTTCCCTGCCTAGCNGTATTAATTAAATCACTGCTTGGCCCATTAGCTCTAGCTTCTTATTGGCTGACACTTATATGTTAATTTAACCCATTTGTAATAATCTGTGTATTGCCATGTGACTGTGACTTACCTGGTAAAGTTCCTAGTGTCTGTCTCTGGTGGGGCTACATGGCTTTTCCCTGACTCTGCCTTCTTCCTCTCAGTATTCAGTTTAGTTTTCCCTGCCTAGCTAAGTTCTGCCCTGCTATAGGTTCAAAGCATACTTCACACAAAAAAAATATTTAATCTAAAAATATCTTTAAAAAAACTGGCTATGATCAATGTTCCTTATACTAAGCAACAAATTAATTAGTTATTTCAAAATAATGATTTTTGTAAAATTGTGCTTGCTCAGTTTCAAGGCCAAATTAATAATCTTCTTCCAGATTATCCATTCCTACAATTCACACAGTTATATTCCTTTATTTTTCCTAATATTGTAGCAAATGATCCCTTAAAAGATGTTATGCTAAATTTTCCAAATAGTTCTTTTAATAAAAGACCTACATATATTGTTAATGGTAAAAAGAAATTGTGGAGTTAAAATCCATCATAATAAGCAAGTGGGTATTTGTTCCTTCATTTTCTTTGTCATTGTATACTTGCTGTATTTTAGAGCAACTCAAAGTAGATACATCATTTCCACAGTTTTCTCTTTCAATGATGGTGAAACCACAAATGAGAATAGTCTGTCTATACCTAAAAATTCTTATTGGTTGCAAACAATAGTGATCTAGTTCTGTCAATCCTTCTGAAGCTTTCTTTTCTTTCTTTCTTTCCTTCTTTCTTTTCTTTTCTTGTTTTTTTGAAGTTTGAAGTTTCATATGTCCACTAAGGATTGATTCCATGGTTTGAGAATATAACATTTGTTTAATAAAAATAGGGCCAATAGTTCTTTGTAAAAGGGTAAGATCATTCAAAATTCCCCCCTTGCATGTTAACATTTCCATTGATATTACCATTGTTCCAATCTCATTTATGCATCCATTCCTAAACAAGACTATTTTATATCGCACTTGCTGGTTCTTTGCATCTTGTAATTTTACACAATGATACCTGGGCCATAGATGCAGGAACTGTGAACAGAAGTGTCCATTGGAGCTGGGTTTCACATGATCTCTACATAGTCTCTTTGTCCAGTTGTGGTTCTCTAGGATGGTATCCATTTGCTGGAAAGGGATACTTCTTTGATCAGGTGTAGTAACTACACAGATCTATGTGTTTGAGGAGAAGTTTAAGAATGTAGAAAGGAATTATACTGATAGAGCAAAACAGTAGTATTATTTTTTTCCTAAAGTATATGAGCTCACTAGCCCTAGAAAGCTGGCAAGATTTCCAGTACCAAACATGATTTTTTTTTATTTTTCATCAGGTCTTAAGCCCAATTAGACATCTGTTAGTTGTCAATGACATATGAGTGCAACTTACTGTACCTTCAATTAAAATTATAAAAGAAAGTTAGGGTCATTGTGATTTTTAACCTGTTATTTACAAAAGTGTAATTCTTGACATGCTATGATTATCAACAGAACACAGTGATTGTTTTCAAAATAATGAATGAAACATTTGGCAAAATCATATTATAACTATGACAGTTGTTGTATCATAATAATGACTGAATTATATTATCTTTGATCAATGCAATATCTTTAGTCTGAATCCTAATTATTTTCCTTTTCTTGTGACCAAGGCATTCATTGAGTACTACCTTAGCATTTTCTTTAATGAGACAATCCAGCTTCATTCAACATCTTAAAATTCTTCTCTAGGCATAAATATACACATTTCATTAAGAAAGTGTGGTTCCAATGTTGAGAAATTATTACTGCAGCTAGATATATTGGTTCTTATAATTCCAGCTACATGTAGGCTCAGGCAAGAGGATCTCAAGTCTCAAGCAGGCCTAGACTACATGAAAGCCTTTAAAAGATAATAATAAACAATTTAAACATACAGGTATATATAACTACTTAATTTTTGTTGACTATATTTATTTCCATTAAATATTGCAAAATATTGTTTACACTTCACAGTTGAAATATTGAGAGGAAAAATTCCATTTTCCTTATCTTAGTTAAAGGGTTTCCATGAATAATAGAGACATATAAATTATTGCAGACATTATTTATTCTGGTACCCTTAGCAGCACTAGGGTACAGAAGTTGTGAATGATTAGTGTGTTAAAAATATTGGCATAAATATTGAATGATAGCTTTATTTTGTATGTGTGAATTCTTTGCTTAATGTATATCCGTGTATCATGTCTATCCTAGAACTGGAGCTATGGACAACCATGAGCTATCATGTGGGTGCTGGGAATCAATACAGGTACTTTACAAGAACAAGTGCTCTTAGCTCCCAAGAGATCTTCTTAGCCCAAGAAATGTTTGCTAGTTGAATGGTTTGAATGGCATTAACATCTGTGCAACCTAAGGCATCAAATACCTATTTCCATTAAATTTCTCCTTTCTTCTCTAACATCAGTGTTGGAGGCAAAGAGAGTCACCATTTTCAAAAGGACACAAATTTTCTTTATTAAGGAAACCAAACATACATTGAGCAAATAAACAAATTTAAGATAAAAATGAAGCTATCTGTTCACATTAAAAAAGAATAAGAGTCAAAGAAACTCACATTAATTTGCACTACCTGTTGAACAAATTAGCAAATGTTGTGACCATCTGTGAAAGACACCAGGGCCACATAAGACATGGAATTATTTAATGTGTTAAATCCATTTAAAATGTTTGTATCCTGTTAGTTCTAACATAATTACTATGTTAATTTCTGTGTGTTTTGCATATTAAATGGAGAACACTCTGGGAAGCTAATGGCCGCTATGTCAGCTTTTTATTAAATCACAAAATAAACATGCACAATCCTGCTTCCGAAGATAATTAGTTTAGCATTTCTGCCAGAGTTTAAATATTGGGTATGCTTTGAAGATTTGACTTCCATTTGGAGTGGCAGTGGGCATGTGTTGACTGTTCTGTGGCTCTTCAGAGCCTTCAAATGATGAGCACTTGAAATTGGAGAGAATTTGAAATTTTGTGTTTTCTTTAAACCTTTAAGCTTGAACATTTCAGTTATATAAAGTAACCCTAAAGACGTTAATAGCATACCTTTCTGTAGACATATACCACATATAAGGAGATGTGGCAGGAAACACAATATCTGCTTCCTCAGCGCACAACTTTAAGCTGAAATTTGAAATAATATATGTAAAATATGTCGATTTCATTGCTCTCAGAAAGAGGTTCCAGAAAAGCACAGAAGTCTACAATCACTCTGGCTCCAGGGAGAATATGCATACCTAGTGAAGAGACAAGAAAATAAGGCATTTCAAAACAGTAAAGTAAAACATTAGGGAGACAAGCTTAGGCTGTGGACAGCAGCAGGCTCTCTCAATGGAGACTCATCGCTTTCCTCTCTGTGCCTGTTATCACTAATAACATTCCAGGTCAGCTAGAACTGTGACGTAGCTTTCAGGTTCAGATCAGTGACTTGGGGATGAATTCTAGGAAATGAAGAATTCAGAATATTCAGTTAACATATTTAACTGTTAACCATTTGTGTTTTGTTTTGATTTGTTGTTACAGTATCTTTTTAATGGTAGAAAATTGCTATTGTGTCTCTCTTGTTGACTTGATACACCTGCATGTCCATTAAGTTTACTCAATACCATCTTAGGTTATTCCCTTTGACTTTAAGCCTTCATTTCCACTGTGTTAAATGTAAGTAAAATTAAATCTGCCATGTTGGTTTGAAAACCAAGTGACTTAATTTAGTTGAATAAAAAAAGACTACTCAGAGCATATGCTGCATGTTTTATGTGCATATAATTTACATATATTTAGGCTAGAATTGTTGTATTTATCATGTATCTTCTCTTATGAGGCTATATGTGTTTATTTTTATTTTTTAATAGTGACATGAAGGCAATAAACTTATAGGAAATCATAGCTTCTAAAACTAAAGACAAATAGTAGTAATATAATATCAAAATATCTTGCTTCATATTATGTGTTCTTAAATAAAAATTTTACNTATGCTGCATGTTTTATGTGCATATAATTTACATATATTTAGGCTAGAATTGTTGTATTTATCATGTATCTTCTCTTATGAGGCTATATGTGTTTATTTTTATTTTTTAATAGTGACATGAAGGCAATAAACTTATAGGAAATCATAGCTTCTAAAACTAAAGACAAATAGTAGTAATATAATATCAAAATATCTTGCTTCATATTATGTGTTCTTAAATAAAAATTTTACCTACTAATTTTATTTTTGTGTTTACATAATGTTTATTGTCATCTTCTGTACGTTTTTTATTGATCATTTAGAAGAAACCATGATGGTTTCTTCAGATGGTGACTTTCAGACTGTGGACTATTTTGTACATTTCTTCCATCTCAGGAAAGCTTTTTCTCATCTGATCTCTACAGAGAAAAGGCCATTACCTAAAGATCAAGAATACAGTTGGGCCTATATTAGGTGTTTTTATATTACACACATGATATGAAAATGTTCCCCAAGATGAAACACGAGATCATTTATGGTAAAAACAATGAAGGACAAGAGTGACAAAACTGAACACATGTATGACAATTAACCTAGACTTGGGTACAGAGTTGTAACATTCTAAATCAATCCTCCTCCTAAAATCAAACATTGACTAGTTATGACTGTTCCCATTTGCATGGACAGATTTCTATAGCGGGTCACTCGAACCAAAGGATATAGAACCAAATACCCACTTCTCCACACTTAATGCATTAGTTCTGTTACTGCTGGATTCCATACCTGCTGTGCACCTTGGTAATGTAGCAAACTCAGTACCTTTGCCTTTTCCCACTCCACTCTGAAATGTGAGGGGTTTTTTGCCCCCTAATTACAACTTGCCTACCACCATTTCTTCCTTATATTTTCAGGATTGTTTATGCTTGAAAAAAAAGACATCTAAAATGCAGCAGATGAAAGGAACTCTTTCAAAGTGATTTTTACCATTAATGCCAGGAATAAAGTTAAACTTTTAAAGGTTCATAAAAATCCCAAAATTTTCCTAAATCACACAATTCATAAAAATGCTTATCAATTTTTATTGACTCAGGTCCATATTCGTGTACATCAATGATTCCCTCAACTACAATAAAGTGGTGCCTTAGGAAGCATTCCCTGAGTGAATACTGAAGATGCATAATGAAGTGGTTCTGAATTGATTGCATGCAGAATTTCCTTAGTGTCTCCAAAATCCTTGTTCATATCTTTCTCAGAACTATTTTTCCCCACATTTTTCTACTAAAACTTTGTGAAGGCATTACTTAGCTGTGTGACTTCTGGCCAAATCAAACATTGTCTTTAATGCTAAGAGAACTTCTTGCACCAGATGGAGACCTTCACAGAAAACCACAGCCAAATCAAAACTTTTTTTATTCCTTAAAAAACAATGGACTAATACATACCTAAAGACTTTCTGACCTTGTTGTACTTTCAGTGCATCCTACCAAGAAATATACATTCTGATCCTAGATCCAATTATTTTTAGAAGACTCATATTTGCTTTCTTCCCCATCAAATTGCAATATTTTTTTACCAGAACATTTTTTACCTATGCTTTATAAGAATCTTGGCATATATTCTCTTCCAGAAGAATATGAATAAAATTACAGGTCACACTTCATAGATTCACAGCTTTCACATATGACACTGGGCCTGCTATCAATGCAGTGGCTATTTTTTTGATCTTTATAAATATTTTTCCCCAAAGGCTTTGGATATTTTACATAAATAAATTGCCTGCTGACTTTCTACTGATGGCTAAATAAGAGCAGTATTAAGAGTAAATGATGTTGGGATTTATATTGGTGCTATTCTCTAAAAGTTTGAGTTCTTATTTATGGATGGACACAAAGTATTCACAATGCAGCATGTGCATGGGATTTGATGAGTGAATAACTACCCAACTTTATCTAGGATTGAGGAGATTACTGGTATATAAAACTTTCACTGAAAAAATGATCAATCAAAGTAAGTTGAAATGTGGTGATATATTTACACAATGACTACTACACAGCAGAAAAAAATAACAATAGCTTCAATTTTGCATGAAAATGGATGGAACTAGAAAACATGATTTTGAGTGAGGTAACCCAGACACAGAAAGGCAATTATCACATGTACTCACTCAAAGGTGGTTTTTAAACATAAAGCAAAGAAAGCCAGACTACAAACCACAATCCCAGAGAACTTAGACAGCAATGAGGACACTAAGAGAGAC
>LOJH01109318.1:230-11926 GCA_001685095.1 Ellobius talpinus
CAGAACTTCAAGGACTATTTTGAAAAGACTTCCTAGAATTCATCGAAAATGAAGGCACAATGTACCCAAACCGATGGGACAATATGAAAGCAGTGCTAAGAGGAAAGTTCATAACACGAAGTGCTCACATAAAGAAATTGAAGAAAGCCCACAACAGTGAGTTAACAGCACACCTGAAAGCTTTAGAACAAAAAGGAGCAGATGCACCCAGGAGGAGTCATGGGAGGAATTAATCAAATTGAGGGCTGAAATCAACATAATAGAAACAAAGAAAACAATACAAGGAATTAATGAGACAAAGAGCTGGTTCTTTGAGAAAATCAACAAGATAGACAAACCTTTATCCAAACTAATCAAAAGACAGAGAGAGAACATCAAATTAACAAAAATCAGAAATGAAAAGGGGGGCATAACAACAGACACTGAGGATATCTAGAGAATCATTAGGCCTTACTACAAAACCTGTACTCCACAAAGCTGGAAAATGTAAAAGAAATGGACAATTTTCTGGAAGATAACATATACCAAAATGAAATCAAAACCAGGTGAACAATTTAAATAGACCTATAAACGGCAAGGAAATAGAAGCTGTCATCAAAAACTTCTGAACCAAAAAAAGCACAGGGATAGATTATTTTAGTGCAGAATTCTATCAGAACTTCCAAGAAGTGCTAATACCTATATACTCAAAGTGTTCACAGAATAGAAACAGAAGAAACATTGCAAAACTCTTTATGAGGCTGCAGTGACTCTGATACCAAAACCACACAAAAACTCAACCAAGAAAGAGAATTACAGCTCAATCTCACTCATGTACATGGATGCAAAAACACTCAATAAAATATTGGCAAACTGAATCCAAGAACACATTAAAAGAATTATCCACCGAGGTCAAGTTGGCTTCATCCCAGAGATGCAGGGATGGTTCATCATTTGAAAATCTATCAATGTAATCCATAATATAAATAAACTTAAAGGAAAAAAATCATATGATCATCTCATTAGATGCTGAAAAAGCATTGGACAAAATCCAACACCCCTTCATGATGAAGATCTTGGAGAGATCAGTGATACAAGGAACAAATCTAAACATAATAAAAGCAATGTACAGCAAGCAGACAGCCAACATCAAATTAAATGGAGAGAAACTCGAAGACATCCTGCTAAAATCAGGAACAAAACAAGGTTGACCATGGCAATTCTCATAAAGGAAAAACATTTAATTTTGGTGACTAATATTTTCAAAAGTTTAGTTCATTATCATCATGATATGACATGGTGGTGTGCAGGCAGACGTTGTGCTGGAGGAGTTGAGAGTTCTACATCTTGATTTGTAGGCAAAGGGAGGAGGTCTGAGACACTGGGCATAGCTTGACCACATATGAGACTTCAAAGCCCTCTTCCCCAGGGACACACTCCCTCCAACAAGTCCACACTTACTCCAACAAAGCCACACCTCCTTATATTGCTATTCCCCTTAGGAGACATTTTCTTTCAAACTACCACAAAGTTCAATTTTTCCTTTGTTCTAAAAAGGAAACATGGTAGTTAAGTGTTTGTGAAAATGCTCAAGAAACAGAATCTTAGGCACTGATGAGGATATCGGTGCAGCTAGGACACTTTAGAGAGTGCTAGAGACAAGTTATCAGAGGACTCAGAAAAGAAATTAAAACTGGTATGAACATAAAATTGTTCCTGGAAGTCTTCATGATATGAAAACAAAGTCAAGCAACTAGTGAAAAAGCAAAACGTGGTTGTACATGCATAATGGACCAAAATAAAGGAACAAAGGAAGTATTAACCTATTTCGCAGACGACCCCAAAAGCATGTTTAGGAGAAAAGACTAGATAACAGTGCCATTGTGCTATTTTCTTTCCCTTGTACCAAAATTTATGAATGAAAACAAATATTGACACAAAAAGCTTTCTAGATCAGAAAGCAGGGAAATTGAAAGAAGCTGTTAAAACCTTAGAGACTTAGGTCTGGGATTTGGATTTTGCTAAAAGTAGATGACAGTGGCTATTTTACAGTTCTTTCTATTAAAACAGAATGAATCCAAAGAATACCTCAAAATGTTAAATTTTGTTTATGCGATGATATTTTTGATAACAAAATTAAATTAGATACCATTTCATTCTAGATAAGTAAAACTCATTAATTTCATGAATGCTTTAAAGTTACAGTTTTTATGTCATGAAATTATTGGCAAACCATGGGTATAAGGGTAAATTTGAAATTAGAGTCAGCTGGAAGGCTAGCAAAGTTAGACGGAAGCACATCAAAAAAGATAGCAAGCGGGGAGAGGGTGAAGTGTGAGTGGTCCTTTCCAGGTTGGCAGTGAGTAGAAAGATGCAAAGGTCCTACTGGTGAACACTTGACACATGTGCAGAAGACCCACGTGGGGCAATCTGTAATAAATCTGCATGCTAAGATTCTATTGGCTCTGTGCTAAGATGAGGAGAAGCATTGCAGGGGTGCTGGTGTAGCCCCTTTGAGAATGCAGCCTTTTATGGAACTTAAAGATTGTGCTATATCATATATGTTTTGTGTTTGCTCAGAATGGGAACATTTTTCATTTTTATTAGAGAGTTGAGGGAATTCTCAGACTCTAAAGATGCATAAAAGACATTCATAGAGAAAAGAAAATGGCTTTCTTGAAAATTGCTACTTAAGCACTATGCAGACTGTCTGGAGAACACTGTTGTAACAGAGGGAGCAGTTTGCCTTCCAACCATCCTCCACCCAGGTGGTGAGTTCTGCTCCAGCCCACTCATTGGTCTTTGTGACTGCTGCTCAAACTACAGCCAGGTTCTTCCTGAATGACACAGAAAACTATGTATGTATATTAGTCAGTGAAACCAAAATAATAGCAACATGACTTTTATTCTTGATAAAGCCAGGGCTGGGGGTGTAGCTCAACTAATAGATCACTTACCTAGTATGCACAGACCCTGGGGTTTGTGTTCAGTATCCATCAAACCCAACACAGATTCTCCTGTAATCCCAGAATTTGGGAAGTGGAGCCATGATGATCAGAAGTTCAATCATCTTCAGCTGCATACAAAACTTGAGACCAGTCTGTACTACATGAAGCACCCATTTCAAAAGTGAAAAGTAAAAAAAAAAACATGAAAAAAATCTTTAAAAACAATATTTAATGAGGGAGAAAAGATAGTATAATGGAAAATGGAGGAAATATTATTGAACTGTACATCAGGGACTTCTTCCATTTAATCATTGGGTATTGGAGAAGGAGGTCATTTGAAAATGACATAGAATATGGCTAGGGAGATGGCTCAGTGGATAAAGTTCTTGCTGTTCTTAGATCCCCAGTACACAAGAAAGTCATACACATACAAATATGTACATGATAACTACTCTCAAAATAGAGGTATCTGCAATTCCATCCGGGTGGTAAAGACAGAGAAATCACTGGGACTGTCTAGCTTGCCAATATATTTCAAAATAGATAAGATTCAGTCAACTACATGATCTCAATAAATACAGTGGAGAAAGATGAAAGAGGACATCTTGAGTCCAAACTCTGGTACACTTCCTCACATTGTTGACATACACACACACCTGCACTGACAATTGCACATACATACACACAGAGAGACAGAGAGGGAGAGAGACAGACAAGAGAGAGGGGGTGGAGAGATTCTGAAGTTGGAAAAGGGAAACTTGTGGAAGTTTAAAGTGCAAGAGATGGGTGTTTCTAAAATCTCTGAGACATATGTGTTGTTCAGAGTGTGCAGGAACAGTGGATGGATATCAATGAAGCTTCACAGAACATTTGCAAGCTTGAATTTTGTACTTCTAAGATGGATATCTGAGGGAAATGAAGGGAACATATCAGTGGTGCAAAAGTGTAAACGGAAAAAATCCCTGGTGGTATGTGAAAGAGAAGAGAACCTCACTTACACAGGAGTCAGAGTAAAGGAAAACATGGTCCCTCCGCACATGTGAACAAGAGTGGGCAGGCAAGCATGAAGGACATCTCCAACTATGGACAGGCAATGAACTTGATCCTCACATGTCATTATCTGTCCAGGAGAAAGGACCTGTATGAAGTCAATCATTTGGTGGGACCTATCAGCAATGAATCAGATGTGGAAGTAAAAGTCATGTAAATGACTATTAATAATATAGAAAACTCTGATCTAGAATCCAGGACTTAAAATGTTTGAAGAAATTATAGTATGGAAAATGACAGCCAAAAACACTTACACATTTACTCAAACTGAAAAACAATAAAGCAATGGCCCTTGACATTACTCCATGTTCTTAAAGCATGAATGCAATATTTCTTTTTGATTTGACTTATATAATCAATCTGTTTATTTGGCAATAATGTCTTCTCACATTTTCCCTAATGTTACATTTTTCGTTAACCAAGGCCTTGCATAGACCAGGCAAGGGCACCATCATGGAGCTACAGTTTATATTATTATTAACACTGCAGTGCTTGGAATAAACCTAGATTTGCATATGCTAAGCCAGGGTTCTACATCTGGTTATATCCCCTGCCTGAAACAAACATTTCTTACATTATTAAGATAGGTCAATATATCATGCAATTTTTTATTGTTGCAACTATGCTATAACAAGGTACCCTGAAACTGTGTAAACACAACGTTTTGAGTTTTACTTATATTTTACTATGTATTTTAATGCATGAAAAATTTAAAAATTAGTTCTTGATGTTTACAAAATGATGCTGTTACCCATAAGATCGGTTTATCAATTATTAATCAGTTTTCGGCTGTAAAACATCCCATGTTCTACTCCTTTCTGTCCCCCTTCATTTCTATTCCCTCCCGTTCCCTTCCCGTTTTCCTTCTCCTGTATCTCACTTAAATATGACAGATCGTCATCGATGAATACTTTGATTTTGCACTTTCCTACAATCATTCTTCCAAAATTTTCTCAACTTATTAACTCAAGAATGAATCTTTTTATTTTATTTTTCAGGCAATGTGTTTTATTTTATTTTTTTATTCCTTAAAAAATACCAATCCCAATTCCCACTCCCTCCCCTCCTTCCAGTCCCCTCCCTTTCCCTCCACAGACCCTCCTCGGACCCCTCCAACCCTAAGGGAGTGCCATGCACCTGCCCTGTGGAAAGTCCAAGGCCCTCCGTACTACGTCTATGTTGAGCAAGGTATCCATCCAAAGAGAAGAGGATCCCAAAAAGACAGTACATGCAGTAGAGAGTGCCACTGTCATTGGCCCTTTAGTCTGCCCCAACTGTCAAGCACATTCAGAGGGACTAGTTTGATCCCATGCTCGGTAACTCCCAGTCCAGTTCGAGTTGGTGAGCTCCCATTCGCGCAGGCAAACTGTCTCAGTGGATGACCCTTTCATGGTCTTGAATTCCTTGCTCATACTNAGGTATCCATCCAAAGAGAAGAGGATCCCAAAAAGACAGTACATGCAGTAGAGAGTGCCACTGTCATTGGCCCTTTAGTCTGCCCCAACTGTCAAGCACATTCAGAGGGACTAGTTTGATCCCATGCTCGGTAACTCCCAGTCCAGTTCGAGTTGGTGAGCTCCCATTCGCGCAGGCAAACTGTCTCAGTGGATGACCCTTTCATGGTCTTGAATTCCTTGCTCATACTCTCACTCCTTCCACTCTTCAACTGGATCTTGGGAGTTCAGTCCAGTGCTCCGATGTATCACCATAGAACCTTTGTCCAACAACAGACGGGGAACAGAGGCAGGCAATGTATTTTAAATATGGTTTTCCCTCCATAAAGTCTTCCATACCTCCCAATCCACCCTTCTTCATTACCTTTCTTTCTGTCCTAGAAAACAAACAGACAAAAAAAAATCAGAAAGAAAGGAAGATCTTATGGATGCACACACAAAAGACAAACAAACAAACAAACAAACAAAAATTATCTAAAACCACAAAAGCAGAAATTGTAATATACAAGCAAAGGACTAGGAAGACAAAAAATATCCAAGCAAAGTAATATGAGATAAAAGTCTCCAAAATACCATTGAGTTTATTTGGTACTGGCTGTGTACTGCTCGGCATGGATCTACCCTTAAATCTGGTTAATATACCTAGTGAAACTCCATTTGAGAATAATATTTTCTTCTTTGCAAGCAAATGCCAATTGCAGATAATTTCTTGGTTGGGCTGGGAGTCTGTGTTTCCTTCCCCCTCTCAGCACTGAGACTCCATGTTATTTATACCTGTACAGACCCACATGCTACCACAGTCTCTGTGAGTTCATATATGTGTCAGTAAGGTTGAATATAGAAAACACTGGTTTCGTTGGAATCATCCATGCCTTTCTATTCTTTCAATTTTTTTCTGCCACCCTTTCCACATGAAGCCCTGAGCCAAGATTCAGAAAACTGGTCACTGCCAAGTATGAATAATAGTAATTTCTTCAAAGGATATTGCTTGTAATACTCCAGAAGAGGATGAGAGTGTGCCACGGCCATTAGTTTCAGTAGCATAAAAATTTCTCATTCATAATTTTGTGTGTGTGGTCTATGAGCTGTAAAGACCACTTAAGGTCACTGCTTCATACAGTATTAGGTAAACATTTAAGAAGTAAATACTTTTATCCATCTTTGCTTCCAGCGAAGAAGTAGACCATGAAAACTCCAGAGGGCTGGCTTGATAGATGCTTTTGCTTCTATTATTTTCCCTGAGTGGAATATTCACTAATGCTTTGTGTAAATGCAGGTAACTGAACCATGTTCACCAGTAAAGAAGAAAAGTAGATGCATCTGTTAAGCATATATCATATATATGTGCATATATGTGCACAATATGATAAATATGAGCATGAGAGAGAAGGCAGAGGGAGTCTCCCTGCTCATGAGAATTGCTTTCAGCCATAGTGGAATAAACACATCTATGAATCTGTGAATTCACCAGCAAGCTGTACTTAGAGAGAACAAAAATAGTTACTGCATTAATGTGTGGCTATTAACACTGATCACTACATATCAATGATACTTGGATTATTTGCTGATTACAGATAAGGATTACATTTTTCACATGTTCACCCCTTTGTTAGATTTTTTGTCACTTGACCATTGTCACCCTGTGAGATATACTAGCAGATGGCCAATGTAAGTAGACAAAAGAAAATGCTATTTTATTGGTAGTGAGGATGATGTTTTCATGCTTTAAAAAAAATCCCCATGGACTATTTGCTCAAGTGATAGATGTGTTAATAAGTTATGTGAGCTCATTATATGTTAAGCAGATTAAATTGTATATTCCTTGATGCCATTATTTCTCTACCTTTTTGATATCTTTAATTTTGATATACAATTCTCACATACATAATTTGTCAATGTTAAGCAATTAAATTGTCACTTGCCTTTATTTTTATTTCTTCATCCACTTTTATGATCTGTGAACTTCCCCTTGCTTTCAAACAGAGAACAATAAAGATGAGAATCAACCTGAGTGTCTTGGCAGCATTGGGCACCAAGAGTTCTTGGTTAAAAAAGGTCACTGAGTCAGGGTACTTTTAAAAGAGGCTGTACTTATTTTAGTGAAAGTAGATATGCCATAGTTAACCTCACCAATTATTTTTCCTTGTGTGTAATTGGCCACTTAGGTAGCTGAGAATTCAAATTCAAATAGGGCCTAGGAATTAGTTTTGGATGAAGACAAAAGAAGAAAAAAGAGAAAAAGAAAAAAAGCAAGTCAGTAGAGCTATCTCCTTCCCCAAACTCAAAGAGTGATGACTGGCACTGAGCAACACACTTTTCAATTATTATATAAAATATCTTACTACAGATCTAAGACTAGAAACTTGGCACCTGTTTCATTTCTGAGAGGGACACACACATCTACATATACAGGTGTAAACACTGTGGCTTCCCAAAGCCAGGGAAGTGTTGAAGGTGAAAAAGGAGGGAAGCCAGGACACGTCTTTGCCCATTAAGGGAATTAAAGGCTTTATTTTCCCTGGGCGAGTGTGATTTAAGGGCTAATCAGCACCATGGTCCTTGCACATTATCTAAGAAAGTGAAAATCACTGGCCACTGTGTCTGTGCTTTGCAGCTCCAGGGGAATCTCTGCAGGCCCTCTGATAACTTTTCATGCCGCGCTTGAATATTCCTCCCCGTGTAATTGGGTTTGTTTGTGATATATAAAAAGCAGCCCGTGGCTAATGGTCTGATGCATTCTGTACATGTTTGATTAGGACGGTTTACTTGGGCAGAGGGAGCATTGTGTGCTCGGTCTGCAACGAGGATGTGAACTGCTTTGCTTGTTCTGTATATTCCCATTAGATCACTCAATGGCATGCAATTCACATATCTTTAGAACATTGGCTCCAAATGAGTCACATTCAAAAAGGCTTTATTTTTAGTTCATTGAAATCAGAAACAGTATCATAGAGGAGATGATTTTAAAAGTAGATTTACTTAGTAGATATGGGGCTCATAGACTCTTCGAGAAATGTGTATGCTGATTGCTCTTCAGAGCAAGGCAATGCTTTCTGTGGGGAAAAAAGGTGTTTCTGCACATTTGTTTAGATCAAAGAAGAGTTCAGGCACTAGAAAAAGAGAAAAAGGTTGTAGAAAGTCCAAATATTTCTTTTCTTTTCAAACAGCTACAGGAACTTTTCAATGTAACTTCTGTTCCTCCTGGGGTTGGGTGTAAATATTCAGAGCAAAACTCTTGCAAAATTCTACTCCTTCAAAAATTCTATACTTGAGATGGCCATGGTGGCATGCAACTCAAAGAGAATAAGTATTCAATCTCTGGAAACTTAGATAAATAAACTAATTAGATTATATAAAATATCTCCACACACACATATCACTCCAACAATAAGATGGTGTTTGTCCTGGTACTATAGTGCCTTGGTCTTGACTATGTCAGCTTTTCATCCAACTTGAGTGGAGTGAGAACATAAAAAAGTCTTCAATCACACCTCAAGAGTATTGTCCCATATTTGAGCCAAAAATAATCAGGATCCCCTGTCAAACTGAGTTATTCATGTATTCCTGTCTTTCCTTAGCCACATCTTTTCTGATCTCAAAGAGTTATCAAAAATCCCAACAGAAAACACACCAACACACCAACACACACACACACAGCATTATTAATTTCTTAAATTTGGGAAGAATCTTAGAATACATTTCCATGAACACACTCTTGCATTCTTCTCCTTGAGGTATCGTCTATTCACACTTTCTTCTAGGACCACGCACTATCTATTATTTTCCTCATTTCCAGTCAATTATGAGACTTTATAAAGTATCAAGAAATTGTGTGCATCAGGTCAGACTATGGTCAGTTACTTAGGTTCAGTAATATGAAATCAATTGTGTTTGCCTTTTAACCTGAAGTTATTGTCACCTGTCAGTCATAATGACAAGAGCAGTGTAAAGAATGGTTGCTTAGAAGCAGGGAAGCTGGAACATGATAAAAAGTCAAGGATATTTTGGATTTAAAAGTGTTAACTGAGTTTCACAGAGGTTCTTTGTGTATTAATTATGGCTAATACATTCTTCTATCTGTCTTTCCATTTGTCTTTGTATTAAATGATCTGCTACTATTTGAAGTTAAATGCTATTTTGTAAATGAAAACCATCAGATAATGTTTGAAACAACCATCACACAACTCCTTGTAAGTCACAACATTTTTGAGTTGAGTTAGAAACTAAAACTAGCTCTGATGATCTCATGGTGACCACCCTTAGGTAGTAGAACATGACCAAGGCCCTTATGGAGGCTGAAACAGAAAGAGTTTGATGTAGACAAGTGTTCATCAATGAGGAGAACAAAGAAAGTTGAGTTGCAAATTATAAAGCAAGGAGGAAGCAGGAGCTAGTGTTTGATGAGAAGAATAACATCATACCAGAAAAAGGTGGATGGGCCCTCTCATCATTATTGTTTCTAACAGTAACTGTCCTGGTGGATTTGAAATTCTTTTTATTTTATACAAACACATATTCATTTATCACACTATAGAAAATATGAATAACTTCAATGAATTATTTAAATTTTCATTTAAGAAACTTCCAAATTGAAAGCCTAAAACTTACATAGGAAAATATCAAAGCCAATAGGATCTTCAACTTCAAATGAAAAAAAAGAAAGGTGTAATAGTCGACCCACTCCAGGTAATAGATACAAAGGGTGTGAATTTTCTAAGTTATTTTCTTAATTCTGAGTTTAAAAGTAAGTAGCAAAACTGGAGAAATTTCCATGTATCTTCTCCATGAATTAATTCTTCTTTTGATTATATCAAGTTATAACCATTGACCTCTATTTAAACCAAAGTTTTAAACAGATAGAAAAGTGAATGAGTTAATATTCTAGAAGCTGATTAAAACTCAGGCATCTCTAAAAACACTGATTAGACAGTGAGCACTCAGAGATAAAGCCCAAGCAGAGGGTAGAGCTTCCTAGTTACTCTAATATCCATGACCACACAGCATTCCTTCACTGAGATAAAAAGAACACCGAGCAGAGAGGATTTGTGCAGCAGAAGAACCCACTTTACTATTCTTACAAATATGAAAGGCCTTTTTTTTTCTTGTAGAAAGACACAGAGAGGGAGAATGGAGATGGAAGACAATCTGTGTAATTAATGGTATTGTGACTTACCTACAGCTTTGAGATTTATGTAAGATTTTTTTCAGTAAGAAAAAACACATATAATACTGGCTTTATATATATATATATATATATATAGGTTAAAAGTCACTATGAATTCACAGTAGCCAAAGAAAACCTCTTGCAAATGTCATTTGTTACATAGGTATAATAATAGTTTTCAAAATTTCTAAACATTCAGCTATATAAATATGTTGTACACATGGTAATGTCAAATATGCATCTCAAAATAAAAATAAGCTATATATAATAGTAATAAAATATTTTATATACCTCAATTGTAGTTTTAATTAAGCTTATTACACAAGACAAACATTCGGATCTAATTTAAAATTTCAATACATAGAAGTCAATTTAAAATTGAATAAATACAAAATATATTATCAAAATATTCTGTCCTCATAAAACCACTAATTTGTACTGTAATGTTCCAGATGTTTCCAACCTTTTTACTCACTCACCGACCCATCTGGGCTATGGGTAATCCTGTACAAGGAGATCATGGTAAAATTTCCATGTCGCCATTATTTGTTAAGAGAATAGTGAAACCTCTTAAGTGTAGAGGGCATGGAGGTTGGTGCTGGCAAGTTTCAAACAGTGCAAATTCCTTTATGTATCAATCATCAATCCTGTATTTATTTTGCAGGGAGCTGTCATACCTGCACAGGGGATTTTTATCTTGTAATGCCAACTCAAATAGCTCTTTTTATGTAGTGAGTAGGCCGCTTGCTTGTTTCCCGGCTGCCCAGACTCTTGAAATAATCATACAGAAACTATATTATTTAAATCACCGCTTGGACAATCACATAAGTATATTGCTAGCTAGCTCTTTTATCTTTGGTTAAACCATTTCTATTATTTTATATTTTACCATGAGGCTCATGGCCTACCTGCAAGGTTCCAGCTGGAGGCTTGCATCTTTCTCCTCTGGCACCTCCATGGCCCCTCCCTGACTTGGCCTACTCTCTCTCTCTCTATATATATATATATCTCGTCCAGCCTGGCTATATTTGTTTAAGCCATTGGCTGAAAGCAGCTTCTTTATTCTTTAACCAATAAAAGCAACACATATACAGAAGGACT
>LOJH01109372.1:0-11078 GCA_001685095.1 Ellobius talpinus
CTTATCCCCAATGTGCATTAGTGACCACAACAATTTACAGCTATTTACAGCTTTCTGTACTTACAGTTTTAAGATTTTTTTATTATGTATATTTGTGTGGGGCTGGGGCTGTCTGTGCAGATGAGGGCAAATGCCAGAAGACCTTGCTCTTCAGCAGAGGCCAGGAGAGGTTATCAGATCACCTGGAGCTAGAGTTACAGGTGGTTGTGAGATGACCAACATAGATATTGGGAAGCAAATTTAGACCTTCTGCATGAGCAGTATTGGCTCATAACTAAGGAGCCACATTTCCAGTCCTTGCATTTAGATTTTTGCTGTGGCCTCACCGTAATCACAACATACTTCCCGAGACCTTCACTTTGCACTTGGCTAGTGTCTTGCTTCATAAAACCTCAGAAGCAGAGATAATATACTACTTCTAAGCCCCTTTACGGAATCTGCTAACACTGCTATGAAAAGAATGATTCTGAGTTTATCCCAGGAAAAGGAGATGTACCTGGACCAGAGCTTTCTCCAATGAGTTGACCTAACTGAGTCTAGCTTCAATCAGTTGACCTTCTGGTGTGAATGCTCACTTATTATATGAAATTGAGATCGGTGGCTATTCAGTTTATTGTAGCAGTAGCTTAGCTGGTCTCTTAGGGTTACTATTGCTGTGATGAAACACCATAGCCTAAAGCAACTTAGTGAGCAAAGTGTTTATTTTGCTTCCTATTCTGAATCACAATCCACCGAGGGAAGTCAAGGCAAGAACTCAAACCCAGTGGAATCCTGGAGTCAGGAGCTGATGCAGAGGCCATGGAGGGGTACTGCTTACTGGCTTGCTCCTCATGCCTTGCTCAGTCTGTTTTCTTATAGAACCCAGGACCACCAGCTCAGGTATATCCCTACCCACTAGGCTGGCCTCTATTGATCACTAATTAAGAAAATGCCCTACAGGCTTGCTTGCCTAATGCCTAGTCTTATGGAGGTGTTTTCTCGGTTGAGGCTCTCGTCTCTCAGCTGACTTTAGCTTGTGTCAAGCTGACACAGAGCTAGCCAAGGCAGCTGTCTATCAGCTGTGGCCTATCATTTTTTCTCCCACAGTGCTCTTGCCTTCTTCCTATCCACTGCTCTCTGAGAAAATTAAGAAAGCAATGCCAGCCCCTTGATCTTCTGCCATTCCTATGTGGCCTATCTCCGCCTCCAGCCATGAACTGAATTCTGCATGTGAAGACTGCCCTTTGAAGGGAAGATCTGAGGCTGGAGATGGGGCTCCAGGGAGAGAGCACTTGCAGCACAGGTGTTATCAGCTGAGTTCCCATCCTCCTCACCCACCTGTAAACACAGTACCGTGGCTGCTGGGACAAGAGGGACCCCCGGGGATGACTGCCTTCCAGGCAAGGTTCAAGTTCAAAGTTCTCTGTTTCAAGGTGGGGCACCCAGTCTCATCCTCTGGTCATTTGGCACACAGTTGTGTATATACTACACACATGCATGCGCGCACGTGTGCGCGCACACACACACAGACAGAGACAAAGAGACAGACACAGACACACACACACAGAGGGATAGAGACAGAGGGACAGAGATAGACAAAGAGACAGAAATAAAGAGACAGACAAACACAGAGAGAGCCAAAGAGAAAGAGACAGAGAGAGAGAGACAGAGAATCACTCTGTCTTAATTCTAACATTTACCTCAGATAAATGGAACCTTCAGCCCTTTTCTTTAAGGAGTAAGTTCTCTAACCCAAACAATATGTTTTTTGAGTATGAGATCTACATCTTTTATTTACAGATAAAAAAAATCGTGGGGACAAACATCTGATTGTCTAACCGACTTTAACCTTTGTCACAGAGATCAGCGCTTTTGGATAAGGAAGACTTTGAAATGCTTTGCAAGTAAAAGTCCATTAACTTCTCATTGCTTTTGTTCACAATGCCTCTTTGCCACAAACAAAGATTTGAGTATTTGTCTATCAAAGGTTCAGTTTTCCAGAAAATTCTGTCTTATAAAAGGGAATGTAGGTCAGGCCTTTGTCAGTAAGAGAGGAAATCTGACAGGAGTGGTCTTGGGACGATGCCAAAGTCAAAGGACACACTCACATTCCACACTCTCTGCCAAACCCAGAGGAAGGAGCAGTGGAGGAGCTTGGCCTTCCCACACTCATGAAAAGGCTTGCTATAGTTTCTTAGAATCATCCAACCTTGAGCGTGGTAAGGGCCAGTTATACTGGTAAGATTTAGACAACCTCTGTCATAAAACTTTTCACATTGTGATGAAGGAATTTTGTATTTAATTCCTTTGCATTTTATAGGCAAGTGGCAAGCCTTGTGATGCTGTGGGGACACAAAGAGTGATGACTGTGGTCATGATAAAGCTCTCTGGAGGACATGCTTATCCTGTTATATTCTAGGAAAACTCCAAAGGAAAAGTATGTATACATTATTATCATGTATTTATAAAACATACTTGCCCAAAGTGACTGTTATGTAAGTTAAATCAATTTTTAAAAAATTTACTACTTTTCTATCCTGCCCAGTGGCATGGCAGACTTAAGTGCGGCCAAGAGACTCACATGCAGGACCATCCCAGGCTTTGAGGAGAAAACATGGGCCCTATTATGGTGAACAAATGTAAGGTGTGTTGTGGGAGAGAAAGAGAGAGAAAGAATGGTTCATTTTGTATGGACAGAGGCAGGTCTGAAGAGGTGAGAGAGGTGAGGAGCAGGCTGAGGTGGGTGGCTTGCATGCCACCTGGGGCCATGGTGATGTCTAGGTCTGGGCTACTGCTGGGGCCCATGTCCTAGGTTCATGGCCCTGATGCAGCCATGGTCTGTGTTGATGCCAGAGGCTCCTGATACCACCAAAGTTGTGCAGAGTTGGCCCCACCCCTCACTGGCTGTAACACTAGGGAGAACTGGTCCTGCCCCTCACAGGCTGAAGCACTCAGGACAGAGGATCCAACATCTCACCTGGGCAGCAAAATAGAGCTGACCTTATTTGCTGGGGTGTGTGCAAGCTGGCCCTGAGGGTGTGAGAAAGGACAAGCAGGTTGCACCCTCTCATTTGCCACGCGATGGCATGGATGAGGGAAAGATGCCCTCCTCCGCTGACCCAACCCCTCATCAGCAGCATCACTCAGGAGAAGGGGCCCTGCATCTTGCCTGGGCAGCACAATAGAGCCAACCCTGTTGTCGGAGGTGTGGGTGAGCCAGCCCCAAAACTGTGAGCATGGGAGAGTTTCCCTCACTATTCATCTGTCGATGTGTTGTTGTGGGCAGGGGAGAAATGCCCCCCTTACCACTTGCCCCTCATTGCCTGAGACAGACAAGGGGGCTGACTCTCTTCCTTACCAGCTGCAACGCTCAGGAAACCAGGCCCTGCTCCTCGCCTGGGTAGCACAGTAGAGCGGCCCCTAGTGGTGGAGGAGTAGGTGAGCTGGCCCCGAAGGTGTGATGGTGGGAGAGCTGGGCCAACCCCTACCCCCACCCGCCATCTGCCATGTGGTGGTAAGGGGCAAAGGAAAGATGTCCTCTGTCCCTTTCCCCTGCCACCTGTGGTGGGCAGGAGAGCTAACCTTCCCCCTTACCAGCTGCAGCACTCCGGAGAGTGGACCCTGCACCTTCCCTGGGCAGTACACAGAGCTGACCCTACTGACAGAGGTGCAAATGAACCACCCGAGAATGTGAGCATTGGACATCTGGCCCCGTCCCTCATCTGCCAGATGGTGGCAAAGGCAGGGGGGAAATGCATCCCCCACCCCCGCTGCCTGTAGCAGTTGGGAGAGTTGTCCATGAGGTCCTAAGAGTGGGAGAGCTGTCCCTGCTCCTCACCAGCTGCGGCACTTGGGAGAAGGGACCCTACATCTTGCCTGGGCAGCTTAGTAAGCTGGTCCTAAAGGTGTAGGTGTGGGAGAGCCACTCCTGAGGATGTGAAGGTGGGAGAACTGGCCCCGGCCCTTGCTCATCAATACAAGGAGTGAACTACCCAGGGCAACGCTAGAGAACTCATCCCGGTGGTGAAGACACAGGGTGACCAACCCTGCAACTGCCCAGACCCGGAACTAGGGTTATGAATCAGCTCACCCCAACATCCTCTCCATTTATGATCTGCTGGAGCACATGAAGGAGCCAGTGCTGCAGACACAAAGCTGCAGGACCTCCACACACAGGGCAACAACAGGATAACCAAGAGGAGTTCAGTGAGGGCCCAGCATTAACAGTGTAGCAGAAACCAGAGGCCTCGAACAAGACCATCGACTCTTTGCAATGAACACTTGCGAGAAAAGATGTATGAGTAAAAGGGTTTGCTGTGTGGCTCCCTGTGTCACACTGCAGCTTCCATGATGAGGCTTTTCCTTTTTTATTTTCCTCTCTTAAATTTTATTTTATTTTGGTGTGGGAGGTTACAGAGGTAGAGGGCAAATATGAAGGGACCGAAAGTGAATGGGATCAAGATGCATGATGTGAAAGATAAAGAATAAATAAAAAGAAAGTTAAAAATTAAATATAATTACATTGTCCCACTTTCTCCAACCCTTTCCATATGCACCTAACTCCGTCTCAAATTCATGGCCTCTTTTTCTTTAATTGTAATTGCTCATAAACAAATAACTATAGCCTGTTGAGTCCATTTAGTATTGCTTGTATTATATGATTTCAGAACCGAACACTTGGTATTGGATAACTAATTACTTTTCTATTTTTTAAACATATTTTATATAAAATTACAACTTTACTATGAAAATAGTAGCTGTCTTGTACAAAGAAATATCCTTACATAAATTCTCAAAGANAGGACAATTCCAGTAGGGAGTAACTACCCTTTCCAGGCAGAAGTATCCTCCTCTCTGAACTAGGGTAGAGATTAATACATCTCTCCTTCTCTGGGTCCAGATCTCTAAACTCCGTGGAGACTGGTGTCCTTCTGATGCAGATCCATTTAAAAAGATTGCTGTTTCCCGAAGTTGTATGCCAGAAATGTGTTTCCAACCTATTTCCTCAATTAAACAAGAGGCTATATATCATACACAATCTTTTGCTGAAGAACTTGAAATATTTCATCAGCAAACGCACCTATCTTAAATCTTTTTTGTTCTTACCTTTTCACCTGTGTGCATGTGTATGTCTTCATGAGTAGAGATGCATAGTGTAAGTACAAGGGCCCACACAAGCCCACCAGGTGGGTCCCCTGGAGCTGAGGTTACAGGTAGACGCAAGCTGCCATGTGGGAGCTGGAAACTAAATACTGGTCTTTAGCAACAACAGTAGCAAATAGTACCTGCTTCAAATCCTTGTCTTCCTCCTGAGTTACCATGGAGATTGACTTCATATGTATCTCTGTCTCCCATTCTCCCAAAGCAAATTAGAAAAAAAACTCTCGGGAGAGGTGAAATGTTCAATGATTTAAATATAGATTAATAAGGCTTTTTGTTAAGTTTTTGTTCTTATCTAGTCAAAATTAAACTCCACCCTACAACATACACACGCAGGCACAGGCACACAGACACAGACACACACACAGACACACAGATACACACAGATACACACAGATACACACACACACACACACACACACACACACACTTAGGTAAGTAGGGAGCCCAGAAACTCATTTACAGTCTCATTTCCTGCTGCTTCTGTCTGGGCTATTTGTCACCGCCTTTGTAACTCTGCTTCCAGGTAACTTCAAAGTGGGCTCCTCCTTCCTAAACTTGAGGCTGGGGGTGGCCAAATTCCTGGGAAACAACTTAATATTTAACTTCAGGGGGTCTCAGATGTGGAGCACTGAGGTGGTGCTCCTACGAGTCTTCCTGAATGTGAGCTACTACTAGATGTCCTTCTTTCCCTCAGCCTTAACCATGAAACCTTAACCCTCTATACCTCACCCACAGCCCCACCCCAGGCTCTGCCTCTATCAGGGCAGGTGACCACCAGGGCAGGCAGAAGCCTCCCTTGGGCAATAAACAGTTTGAACCTTAGCTAGCACGTGGCAACCTTGGAGAAGCCTCCTAGCATCTTGCTGGCTTCTGAAGCATAAACATTTTCCTGCCCATTCTGCCCCATCATTAAGTTCATCATTTCATCAGGGTAGTAAATCCTGCAACCAGAAAGCTGTGTGTGTGAACTGTCACCCCCCTTAACTCTTTTTATTCCCCCATGGACTTGAAGGGTCTCCAGAGGCAACCAAATCCTGAACGTGTCTTCGGACCTTCAGCTTTTACTCAGTAGCTTCTTGGAGCATGACCTCGACAACATAAACAGAAACCATATTAATATTATAACAGATAGTAGATTAGCCTGAGATCAGTCGCTTCCCATGTAGGTAGAAGGCAGAGAAAAATCGGCCATGACTATGTCTATGGTAAGTTCTACTGAGAGACCTATCAGAACCTCTCATAAAATACCAGCCTTTCTCAACCTAAGGTCTTGACTTTCCTTATCCATTTCTGAGGTGTATGCTAACCTCACTGTTCCATCCCTGTGAGGCTATAGATGGTTATATCCAAAACGTTTGGTGGTGATTGTCCAGTACCAATATATCCACAGTTTGATGAACTACATGTCCATGTATGGGTATCAGGGGTGGGTAAGGTGGCTATATCTAACTGTTCTGGACAAAAGCAGGCTAAAACCTTAAATTCGCCAAGACTGGACAAAACTTAACTCACATTTTCTGAAAAAAAAAAAAACAAAAAACCAAAAAAAACAAACTTTCACAAATGAAATTTTGTGGCTGAAATTGTGTGGCCAAAAATTTGTGTCTACCAATGTTCCAAAACTGTAAAACTATCATAATTACCAAATATAAAAGATAATGAAGACAGTAATGATAGAAGAGATAATTCCAAAAACTAAGAAGTGAAACATTCAGAAAGCCACACAGGAAAAAAAAGATGTCAGTATGGTTCCCTAAGACATCTCTGAATATGATTTTCATGTCTCCTCTAGCTGCAACAGAACTTGGAAAAGAAGGGAGAGGAAATTCGATCTCTCAGGTTTTGGAGCGTGAAAGGGGGCTTACTTTGTTGACAGCTGGGAAGAAGACAAAGCAAAGATATAGAGGTTGTGTGAGAGTGGCCTGAGCATTTCCCCGTGGGTTAAAGAGGGCTGTAGACCTTCCAGATTAGTGGTGAAATCCAGGGATGACTGGCTTGAATCATTCTACATGGCTGGAATGGGGCACAGGACTTTGGGGAAGTGTAATATGTATTTTCACTGTAATTTAAGAAATGATAGCAGAAAATTTGTTTGAGCTCACAGAGGTTTGCATCCAAAGGACTCACTGAGCCCTCGGCAGAAATTGTTCAAATAAGTGATAATAATTTCAAATTTTAAAGTGTTTTAATTTAAAAGGTATTCTTATTTCTTTATTTTTGGTTTTTTTAAGACAGGGTTTTCTCTCTGTAGCCCTGGTTGTCCTAGAGCTTGCTCTGTAAACCAGGCTGGCTTCAAACTCACAGAGATACACCTGCCTCTGCCTCCTGAGTGCTGGAATTAAAGGTGCATGCCACCACCACCCGGCTGAAAGGTATTTTAAATATAGTGTGTTCATTGTTGTTCTATTGCTGTGATGAAACACCATGTGTGGTAATTTGAATGTAATTGGCCCCCATCAACTCATAGGGAGTGGCACTATTAGGAGTCATCGGTTTGTTGGAGTGGGTGTGGTCTTGTAGGAGGAAGTGTGTCACTGTCCAGACAGGTTTTGAGGTCTCTTTTGCTTAAGCCTTGCTCAGTGTCACAGTCAACTTCCTGTTGCCCGCAAGATATGGACTCTCAGCTACTTCTCCAGCACCATGTCTGCCTGCATGTCACCATGCTTCCCGCCATGTTGATAATGGACTGAAGGGCTAAAACTATAAGCGAGCCACCCCAATTAAATGTTTGTCTTACAAGAGTTGCTGTGGTCATGGTGTCTTTTTTTTCTCATGGTGTCTTTTCACAACAATAGAAACCCTAAGTAAGACACCATGACCAAGGCAACTTTTAAAACACAGCATTTAACTGCGGGCTTGCTTGCAGTCTCAGAGGGTTAGTCCTTGATCGCCGCGGCAGAGAGGTGGGAGGCAGGCAGGCAGGCATGGTGCTGGGGCATAGTTGAGAGTGGTCATTGATCTGCAAGTTGCACACAGAAAGAGAGTGAGATTGGGCCTTTGATGGGCTTTTGAAACCTCAAAGCTCACCCTCAGTGACACATCTTCTTCAACAAGGTCACACCTTCTCCAATAAGGTCATGCCTCCTAATTCTCCCAAACAGTTTCAATCGCTGGGGACCACTCATCCAAATACACAAGCCTATTGGGGGCCCTTCTCATTCAAACGACCATAGAGACCCACATATTCTCTGCACCTTGACCGTTTGTGCCCCAGACAAAAATCTCATCAAGGAATGGGGAGGTAGGCAGGAATCCCACTCCTAGCTGAGGAGTTTTAAGCAATTAATAGATGTTCTGAGAGGGAGATTCCATTTTCTTTAAAAGTGTGGACGTAGCAGGTGTTTGGCCATGCTCTAGTAGATGACCATACGCCAAAGGCTATTTGAACAATATAAGTTGGACTTGGTGGGTTTAAACAAACAAAACACAAGGACATAAATTTGGTCTGGTAGGGAAGGGAATAACAGATCTGGGAGGAGATGGAAGCTAGAGCAGAATAAGATTAAAATACATTGTGCAAAATCTCAAAGAATTACAAAAAGAAAGAGAGTGACATCAAATTGAACTAACTAGAAAGAATATTTTAAACATGATTATTGCTAATGAAATAGAATATATATGCAAAAAATTCAGACCCTCCCCCAAGGAAACAACACAATGTCAACACGGGAGACCTCACTCTGCCTTTTTCAGTCAATGACAGGAAAGGCAAAAGGACAGCAGGGATTTTAAGACACAATCAACAGGCTCAGTTTAACGAAAATGCATAATTTTACACTCAACTCCGGGAGGATGCTGGCTCTACCCAGCCATGTAACTGCACTGAGAAGATGGATACCGATGCAGTCTTGATTTCCAAATTCCAGAACAAAGCTGAAATATGCTAATGGTCCAGATTGCCATTCTTTGTCAGCCTATAATATGTAGGTTGGAGGTGACTGAGCCATGTCTTAACATTTCTTAAGAAAAATATTATGTTCAAAATTACAGAAGGAAGATGAAACACATGTCACACACCTAAACTGCCACAAGTCTATTTTCTTGGGTTGGTGGTGGAGTCATTTAGGAGAGTCAATAATAATAAAAATAATTAAATTACTAAAGATGCAGAGGAAAGAGAAGATGAAATCTGAGATTTCTAAACAAACAAACACAAACCATGCCCACATCACCGACCAGCAGGACTCTCTGGCAGAAGTTAGCAAAAACCCTTCAAAGCAAAATTAAATTGCGGAAAATAAGGATTGGGGAATAAATAGGCAAATTATTTTAATGAAAGAAGAATGCTGGAGAAAGGGTTGGGAAGGAAGTAAATTGGTGAATGGGTAGCAAATTCCTGAATTTGAGAAAGGGAAACACATGGATTTGCATTGACAGACGTTAACATGTTTCTGAAAGCCACAAAACTTCAAAGTAATTGAACAAATAATTTCAGGATGGCAAATTAGAACAAAGAAAGAGAGGCACACATGCATAATAAGGATAAATAGAGTCAATTAAATAACCCTAATATACAAAACCTTGTGAAATGAAGAGTAAAAGAAAACAAAAATGTTCTACTGCTTGTAGGATACATTCCCCACGTAACAAGTACCTAAAAATGAGCTGAGGGGTGAGCAGGAGGCTCAGGAATGCTGATGTTTAAAGAAATGTGAAGTCAAACAAATAAGCAAAAACTTTGATTGAATAAAGATGTATTCAATCATCCCCAGTATCTAAGAAAGAATTAAGAAGTTGATAAATAAATTGCTTCAATTTTTAAAAAAATTAACCAACTTATAAAAATAAACAAAGGCTATATAAAGGAAAAGCAATTTATGAAAAACCATCATCAGTGTTGTCAATGAGCAAAAGAAATTAGAATTAAAAGTGAGAAATATATTCCCATTTGGGAAAAAAGATCAAAGAATTGCTTCCTAACTAGTACAGATGAAGAGAACAGGCTTGTGCAGAACTGGCAATCCTGAAGGACAGCAGAAAGTAGGGAGAATGGAACACGGTTTGCTTCCTGAATCTCACCTGAGGGAGGCTATTATGATGATATGAGAATCTGATGAGCCTGGAAAGAGCACAGACTACCCTTCTAGAGAACCATAGTCCTCTCCCAGCACCCACAAGGAGCAGCTCCAGGGGACCTGAAACTCTCTTCTGGCCTCAAACAGGTGATCTGAAAACTTTTGCAGCTTTAGAGTATTGAGCACTACCACAGCACTTCTGCTCCAACCCAGGGCTCTAAATTAACGTGGTGAGCTCGTGTTGGACTCTGGAGTGACCACTATTCCCCCCAAACTAATATCTGTTCACTTACTTTGCCCACATGCTTCTGAGTGGATAAAGAAACCACATTATGACATATGGACAGAAGAGGAATTGCTGTCTTTTGCTGATCTTGTGATTCTCCCTGTGAAAATCCTGAATAGCAGACATTTGATGTTATTACTGACCAGTGTTTTCTTTTTTTAATTATCCCCTAATTATTATTTACATAATTACCATTTCTTTTGGATACAGACTCCTTGCATGTTGTGCTATGCTCTGATCGCCTGAAGTCCAGGCACTGAGATGTGATCTAAGACATATCTTAATGGAATATAAATCTTGACCAAAAATTATGAGAATTCATTCATCTCAGCTGAACCCAGATTGTTTTTGTTAGAGGAGAATTCCTGTAATTCCTGCTTCTTAGCCCAATGCCTGTTGATTCCCAAACCTAATTTCTTCATAGTCTAATTAACTTTATAAAACTTTAAATTTCCTTTTAATTAATTTCTCTTTTAACTTTGCCAAGGTAAGACTGTACTTCAACAACTGCAAACCCCGTCCCCCCAAAAAACCTAACCAATGTTATAAGATGGCAAATTATCCAGTCTGTTTATTTTTATTTTTAAAAGAATTTTATTTTTACAAAAATGTGGGAAGGGTGCACAGAAGTGCAA
>LOJH01109885.1:0-10471 GCA_001685095.1 Ellobius talpinus
TGCAGAATATCTGATATGTGATTCCCCTAAGGGGTCTTGACACACAGCTTGAGAACCTCTGCCCTAAGTGAAGTCTGAAAACCTTAGCTAAAGTGTATTCCAGAAGCATCCATGCACAGAAGCAGTGTTTACATCAGAATACATAAAAAACCTCAAGTGGGGCTTTCTCTGCTGAAGTATGAGATCTGTTCTAATTAAAGATGTGCAGATATGACTCTTTTTTTCTATCTTATTCCATAGTGGGAGGCTGCTTGTTGGTTCCTAGTCATCCGGCTAGCTTACACCTGAGATAATCACACAGAAACTGTATTAATTAAATCACTGCTTGGCCCATTAGCTCTAGCTTCTTATTGGCTAACTCTTATATTAATTTAACTAATTTCTCTTAATCTGTAGATTACCATGTGGCTGTGGCTTACTGGGTAAAATTCCTAGGGTCTGTCTCCAGTGGCTCCATGGCTTCTCTCTGACTCTACTTTCCTCCTCCCATGCCATAGGCCAAGTCAATTCTTTATTCATTAACAAATAAAAGCAACACATAGACAGAAGGACCGCCCACATCATCATTCACTTATTTATTCAGTATGAATTGAGTAGTTACCCAGTGCTAGATCTTTGATAGTACTGGGGATGTCATCTGAAACACTTGTTTTCTATGCCCTAGGGTAGTTTGTACTTTACAATGACTAAGAGTAGATATCGCCAAAACTCTTTTAGTAGAAATATGTGGCACTTCTTTTTAAGATAATTGCAGCTCACCCCTCAGGTAAAGTAGAGCTTTGAGATGGGTCGAATGTATAGGGACAGAGGATAGAGAGGAATAGTAAAGCCATATGTGGCTAACATAGCAATAAATTTGTGGGGACATGACATGGATATAATAATATAAAAAGGTAGATCATTGAATTTACTTTTAGAAAGCAGCTACTAATTTTAAATGTTTTACATTGGATTGGACTTTTGTATATTGTATATAAATTTTTATATTGATGCAAATTTGAGATTAGTTTTTTAAAACACACTATACATACCTTTCTAATCTTGTTCAAGGCATTGTACCTATACAACTCACTTAACAATGTAATGTAAATTTCTAGTCCTTAAAAATTATTATTATTACCTACTACTGTGGGAAAATGCTCTTGTATCCTGTAAAGATTTGTCACTTGTGTTGGCCTAATAGAATGCTGACAGGACAGTAGCCAGTCAGGAAGTATAGAACCAGTAGACTAGAAGAGTTCTGGGGAGAGGAAAGGTTTAGTCTGCAATCACTACCCAGAAGCAGAGGAAGCAAAATAAAAATGCTACACTGAGAAAAGATAACAAACCACGTGGCTAAATATAGATAAAAATTATGGGCTAACTTCAGTTGTAAGAGCTAGTTAATAATAAACCTTAGCTAATAAGCCAACCAGTTTATAATTAATATAGGCCTCTATATGTTTTGTTGGGACTCAATGACTGCGGGACTGGGTGGGACAACCTACTGTTTAGGATAACAAGGAAATGCAGGTCAGCAGTTAATCACCTATTATAATCAAACTTGTAGTCACATTAGATATGATTCCAAGGTCAAACAGAAATACATTTTAAATATGTCATCTTCTAACACTTCAGAGATCTAAAGAATATGGCATTTAAGATGTTTTTAATAATACAGGTGCTCCTGGCAGCACCAATATACTTCAGAGAAGATGATGGGCATCAAAGAAACTCCAAGTGGAATTTGCTTTCTTTGTGATAAAAGTAAGTCACTGGGCAAGAAAGTACCCTTGCCTCAACTGCTGGTGGCATGCTCTCCCAATGGCACAAGCAGGGCACAAAAGAGAGTGACTACTAAACCTTGTCCAGACAAGGTGGGACAATCTGATAAAAAGCCTGTTTCATAGAAAAGTCTGTCAGGCATTCTAGGCCTGTAGGCCAAAGATAGATGCCCAAACATTGCAGAGGAACTTTGGGTGAGGGTTCAGGCAGCCGGGAGCTTCTGTTATTTCTCACATTCTTCAGAAGGCGCCTGCTTACATTTCCTGCTTACTCAGTTAGTATTATTTCCTTCTTGGGTCTCTGAGGTAGCTGAAAACTAGATATTTATAGTTTTCATTGTTTATGAGACTCAAAAGAAATTCACTAAAGAAATGTAAAGTGTATAATGTTGAGAGATATCAAAAGATAGTTTTGGATGGTAATGCAAGTTGTTTAGAAAGTAAATTAGGTACAAGACTTTGCACTCACCAAGATAGGATAGAAATGAAGTATTTTCTCTGAATTTGTCAAATTTAAATGGACTAGGCATTGTTGATGTATTTATTGCCTGTAAATATCACATATAGTTATTGTACTTATTGTATATAGTTTTACTTAGATATAGCCTTTTTATTTTACATAAAAAGGGAAAATATAGTGTTATTTTATTTATGTTTTATAAATAAAGCTTGCCTGAAGACCAGAAGGTAAAACTAAGTCATTAGAGGCCAGGCAGTGGGATCACACATCTTTAATCCCAGGATTTGGGAGATAGAGGTACATGGATCTCTATGAGTTCAAGGTCACCCTGCGCTACACAAGATCAATGCAGAAACAAATCCATGTTGTGGTAGCTCACACCTTTAGTCCCAGTACTAGAGAGTAATACAAAATGGGTTGAGATAGGAACTTGCTCTCTTTCTTTCAGTCTGAGGTTTTCTTAGAGGTAAGAGCTCTCTAGTGGCTTGTCTGCTTTGCTTTTCTGATCTTTAGGTTGAGCCCCAATATCTGGTTCTGGGTTTTTATTATTCATGCTACACTTTTCCAAGAGTGAATGCATACACTGACTGATGTCCTCCTTACAGGAAAGTCATTTGATTTTGCATAATCAAATGCATAACTTCAGCTTCCCTTTTTAGGGGGCTTATGTAACTGTTTGGGCTCCTATCAGTTTGCTTCAGGTTCCACGAATCATGACCACTTTTTCCTTCAATACTAATTTGTTAGGCTGCAGGTAATCAAGTTGTTGCAAATAAAACTAATGTAGCCATCTGGAAGTTTTTTGGAAATTATTAGAAAGGTGGACTGTTTCAGATTTTTATCACATTTCATTTGCACAGTGCTCCTACTGGTGACATACCCATTATATAAATGTTGACATTAAGGGCCAGCCATCATCACAGAGAGTATACAGGGCTTCCAGTCTCCAGGTCAGAACCTGTATTCCTTCTTTTACCCAAGAAAACTTTTCCTTGTCCTCTTTGTTTTGACTTTCTCATTAGTAAATTGTTAAATGTGTGACATGTCTGGCTTTTTTTTTGCTTAATATCCTTTTGAAATGGTGAAAAAATTCTTTTCCTGTTTCTATTCCAGCAATTATCCTTTTCTTTGTGGTTGAGAAAGCTTCTTCTTGATTCCGATATTCTCTCAGGGCTGGTAACACCTACGAGAATTGGCTCCACCTCACACTTCTATTCAAATCACTCCTGCCCTTGTATAATGGTAACATACCTTTTTAAAGTATAGGAATGAAATAAAAGAGCATAAAATTCCCTTCTTTTCCTTGAATGATGTGTTGTGACAATAAATATAACTACTCGGATGTGTTCCAAGTGCCAAATCTATTTGAGCAAATACTTGTGAATTTTTATTATTGTTCACTACTGAGCTCTTATCTCTAGTGGATAAAGGAAGCCAGATAGAAGAACTGACATTTATACTTACAGATAACCCAGTCAGTCAACAAGGCTTCTCAGGTACTGTCTTGTGCTTCTTGGATGAAGGGTTGTGTGCCTTAGTAGCAGAAGGAGGGAGAATATGACCAAGGAAGTCAGGACCACGAGAGGTTGGTCCACCCACTGAGACGAGTGTGCTTGAGCTAATGGGAGCTCACCAAATCCAGCTGGACTGGGACTGAACTAGCATGGGATCAAACTGGACCCTCTGAATGTGGCTGACAATCGGGGAAGACTGAGAAGCCAATGATAATGGCACTGGGATTTGTCTCTACTGCATGTACTGGCTTTTTGGGATCCTATTCTATTTGGATGCTCACCTTCCTAAGCCTGGATGGAGGGGGAAGGGCCTTGGACTTCCCACAGGGCAGGNCTGGCTTTTTGGGATCCTATTCTATTTGGATGCTCACCTTCCTAAGCCTGGATGGAGGGGGAAGGGCCTTGGACTTCCCACAGGGCAGGGTACCCTGCCCTCTCTCAGGACTGGAGGGGGAGGGTGGAGGATGAGTGGGGGAAGAGGTGGGAAGTGGGAGGAGGGGAGGAAGTGGAAATTTTGATTGGTATTATTTATAAAGTAATAAAAAAGACTGTGGCAAAATATTCCTTGTCACAATCTTCAGACAGAAATGAGGCCCCATCCTTTGTCCTCCATCAAAGAAATGGAAGATATTCCTTAGGACCTGCTAAAAAAGATATTCAAGGTCCCAGCTTTGGGATGAACTGTGTTGGTTGAATCCTCTGGAAAACAACTTTAATTTAGGTGGCGCTTTGAGTATAAGAGGTATATTAAGTGTGTATTGCTTAACCTTCATTGTCAACTTGATTTAGAGTCATCTAGTAAATACATTTTGAGCGTTTATGATGATGTTTCCAGAAATGTTTGACTGAGAAGTGAAGATCTACTCTGAATGTAGGCAATGCTGTCCATGGGCTGGGGTCCCAGACTGAATAGAAATATGAAAAGGAGGAAGCTGAGGGATCACCAGTGTTTATCACTGCGTTTCCCAGGTGTCATGAGGAGAATACCTCAGGTTTACCACATCCTTGTCCCTTGATGTTGTTTCACTACAGAGTCAGAATAACAGGGCGCAATAAATCATTGTGAAATCATATGTCAAAAATAAATCCTCCCTCCCATGAGTTGCATTTTGCCAGGTATTCTGTCATAGAAATGAGAAGAATAACTAATAGAGAGTGTGAAAAATCAAAGGAAGATCAGACACTCTGGGCAGGCACTGACTTCAGTACACTGATGATATGAAATGCCTTAGCTAACTCAATGGAGGACCAAGTATTTGGCATCAGAGAGACCCTGTGTTCAGATCACCCAGGCTCTGGTGTCTTCATCATTCTTGCTGGTCAGGGAGAGCTACTTAGGAAGAACACAGCTCCAAGCTCCAGTTCAGTGACTGGGGATGCTCAGGAAGCAAAGAGCAGTTAAAAGTGGCTGACTTCCTGTCCTCCTTGCAAGAGAATGGTGAACTCCTTGAAGGGGCAATCAAATGTCACTCTTTTGGCTGCTACAGTAAACTGTTAGGTATCTTCTGAGCCTTTTCTCACACGTCCTTCATGGGTCCAAATTTCCTAATGAATTCGCTACTGTCATATAGTCTTTGATACTCCATTATACTTGGTATGTGGAGGGGAGGGAAGGTATGAACATGTGAGCACTGTGCACTTGCCTGTGAAGGGCAGAGGTAAGTGTCTGTTTTCATCCTCCAGGGCACCTCAACTTATTTTGTGAGAAAGTGTTTCTCACTGAATCTGGAGCTTAGCATTTTGGCTACTCTTGCTGGCTATAAAGCTCCACGACTCCTGTCTCTGCATACCTGGTACTGCAATTGCAGATATACATCTCCATGTCTGGCTTTCATGTCAGGGCTAGGGATTTGAGGTAGGGTCCTCATAATTGCATGGCATACATTTTACTAAATCTTCTCTTTAAAACAAATTTAAAAAACCTTTTTAACAGTGGAAAAGTATGCATTTTAACATTCTCCAGTGAATCTGGAGAGTATTTGGTTTCTCGTAATATATATATATGTATATAAAATATATAAATTTGGTAATCGTGTATGCTCATCCACACCTCAAGTGTAGACAGTAGAGTTGTTATATTTGTAGATGGTATGAACTTCAAGAGACACTGTTTAAGTTATACATTTTTGCTTTTAATAGTTACATGGTTTATTAAGATAGACAAATTAAGATGTTAAATAGTCATGCTAGTGTATCTTCGTCTTTGCTATTTTAGATGTTCTTCAGTGTTGTCTGCGCATGCATATTTCTACCCACTGTTATTTAACTTCCAGATGTGGAATTTCCCTTTGTATGCTGTGATTACCATTGATTAATAAAGAAACTGCTTTGGACCTAAGGCAGAACTTATCTAGGCTGGGAAAACTAAACTGAATTCTGGGAGAAGAGAGTGGAGTCAGAGAGAAGCCATGTAGCCCCACTGGAGGCAGATGCCAGAACTTCACCCAGTAAACCACAGCCTTGTGGCAATACACAGATTAATAGAGATGGGCTAAATTAAGATGTAAGAGTTAGCCAATAAGAAGNATTTCCCTTTGTATGCTGTGATTACCATTGATTAATAAAGAAACTGCTTTGGACCTAAGGCAGAACTTATCTAGGCTGGGAAAACTAAACTGAATTCTGGGAGAAGAGAGTGGAGTCAGAGAGAAGCCATGTAGCCCCACTGGAGGCAGATGCCAGAACTTCACCCAGTAAACCACAGCCTTGTGGCAATACACAGATTAATAGAGATGGGCTAAATTAAGATGTAAGAGTTAGCCAATAAGAAGCTAGAGCTAATGGGCCAAGCGGTGATTTGAATAGTACAGTTTCTGTGGGGTTATTTCCGGAGTCTGGGCAGCTAGGAAACAAATAAGTGGCCTCCCTCCCTACAACTTCCAGTCTGTAGTATTTTATATTGTATTTGCCAAGAAAGATTTCTCTTAGATTGCCTTAGAAACTTTCTTTAGTTTTGAAGTTTGTTTTTTATTTTGTTTTGCTTCCTGGTTTTAGACTGTGGAATGGCTATATTTTCCTAAGCCTTTTAGCTCTTGAAAGATGTTGCTTTCTCTTCTGGCCACTGTGGTGTCAGAGAGGAAAACCAGTATTAAATGGGTTGTGAAGCCCCTGTAAGTAATGTGCCATTTCCCCCAAATGATTGCTTTCATATTTTCCTTTTCATCTTTGGCTTTTAAGAATTCAATCTTGACAATCCTGTTCAATAAAGGAACTTCTGGATGCATCAGGATCCCTGACTTCAAGCACTTTTATGGAGCTATAGTAATGAAAACAGTTTAGAATGGCACAAAAATAGGCAGGTGGACCAAGAGAATCTAATTGAAGACCCTGATATTAATCCACACACCTATGAACACCTGATTTTTGACAANAATTATACAATAGAAAAAAGAAAGCATCTTCAACAAATGGTGCTGGCATAACTGAATGTTGACATGTAAAAGAACACAAATAGATCCATACCTATTGCCAGGCACAAAATTCAAGTCCAAATGGATCAAAGACCTCAACATAAATCCAGCCACACTGAACCTCATAGAAGAGAAACTAAGAAGTAGCCTTGAACACATTGGCACAGGAGACCACTTCCTGAATACAACACTAGTAGCACAGACACTGAGATCAACAATTAATACATGGGACCTCATGAAACTGAGAAGCTTCTGTAAGGCAAAGGACACAGTACTTTTTATTCAAGGTTGTTAGAATACGAGCATGCATCTGGCTCTTCTCTTGTTTCTCTTATCCCAACTCTCATATTTTATGAGGCGTACTCATATGGCTTACTTTACTTCTTTTGAATAAGAATCCTTTTTATTGTTCTTTGCTATGTAATTGGTGATCTCAGTAACATTTTTGAGTCAAATATCAGTTTCATGAGACAAAGTATCTTAGCTCTTCTTATCAGGAGAGGACCTTTGTGACATATAACAAGAATCTATGTTTCTTTGACCATCACCAATCTATAAAGATAGCTTTTCCTCTTTGCAATGATATTTTATGGCATCAAATTCTTTTAATTTTATATTTAGGATTTTGAGATAAGAGTTATTTCTGAATTGTTTCTGGACCCTTTTTGTTACTCTTGATTGAAGTTAACCTTCCTTGACTGTTGTCTTATTGAAGCATTGAAACATCACACATAATGTAATTATAGAGTTCAATAAGTTTTTGCAACTCTGGGCATGATAATCATATTGACTTTCATTATTACACTAGTGGATATTTGACCCTATTCTTGTATCTTCTGTCTTTGTTGCCTTCAGCTATGATCACTGCTTTAGTGCTGACGATTCTAAGTGCTTCCATGTATCCAGGCCTGGGGCAATATATCTTTATTTCACTTTCCCACTTTTGAAAATTAATTAAGGAGTCTTGGGATTTTCAGATTTTTAGTTTAAAAAGATCTTAGGTTTAAGAAATCAGAACTGGGGATAAAGAGATGGTTTAGCTGTTAAGAGCCATTGCTGTTCCATTAGAGTACTCAGGCTCAGTTCCCAGAAGCCATTGCAGGTGACTCACAGCTGCCTGTACCTCTTGCTTTAGGGGATCTGTCACTTCTGTGGGTGCCTGTACTCGCACACATATATCCACACCCCAACACATGCACATGAATTAAAATAACAATGCATTTTTTAAGAATCAAAACTGTAGATGTATAGCCCTTAGGAAAGAAGCCTGGGGGAAAATTGAATTTGCTGAAAAGAACTTTTATCTTCTTCAGAATTAGGGAAATGTTATTTGATACATGACATGAAGAAAGAGTGATAGAATTCAGTCTCTCCAAAAATGCCTCTGACCTCACATTTCCTACTTTTTTAACCCATATTTTATTTAACTTTTTAAAATGTCTTTTAGCTGAAGTAGAATTTCTTCACTTTCACCCTACCTTTTCTCCCTTCAGCCCCTCCTAGGTACCCTATCTTCAATACCTCCCATGTCCCCCTTCTCAAATAGATAGTCTCTTTTTCTTTGGTTTATATTATTGTTTTTGTTGTGTGCACAGAAATACAAAAAGTCGATGAACTATTTGTTGTTGTTTGTGTATATTAATTTCATGCTGACCTCTCTCCATTGGGCAACCAGTAAGCATGCTCATCGATGAAAGGGGCTAATTATTCTTCTCCCCAAAGTTATTTGATTACTGTAGTTCTTCATCTAGTGAGTGGGATCCCCATATTTCCTATTCTTAAGCAGGATGTAAGAAAATGTCTTTTCTAGAAACATCAATTTATTTATATATAAAGATTTCATTCAGAAACAAAGCAAGGAAGTAGACTTGAACAGTAATATATTTTTCCGGGTTTTTGTTTGTTTCAATTTGTTTCACAGGACCTAAATGGGAAAGAAGGCAAGCAAGGTATACTGTAGCCATGTGAGCATGCGGGCTTAAATCCCTATAGTGACTCACTCTATAATTTCATTAGAATAAAGTTTTTGTAGTATATTAATAGCCATTTTAGACATGAATTCTCAAAATCTGTGGTGACCCACATAAGACCTGAACAAGACCAATCAAGTTAAGAGTTAGTTGTCCTCAGGGATATGCTTCTGGTAGGTTGTTCATGTTAAAGAAGATAGCCTTGCATTCAGGCCACAATAATTGAATCCAATAGGTATATAGACATATAAATGTTTGGGGGTGCTGTAGGGGAGGGATCTGAAAGGAGTTAGAGAGTAAGGGCTGGAGAGTAAGGGATAAATTTGATCAAAACAAAAATCAATGCATAAAAATAAAATTTATCTGGGTAGTGGTGGCACACACCATTAATCCCAGCACTCGGGAGGCAGAAGGAGGCAGATCTCTGTGAGTTCGAGGCCAGCCTGGTCTATAAGAGCTAGTTCCAGGACTGGCTCCAAAGCAACACAGAAAAATCCTGTCTCAAAAAACCAAATAAAAAAATCAAACAATGGGGTGAGAGTGATGTCTAGAGTATAAAGGAATTTCCTGTCTTCAGATGACGTAAGTTTGATGCCTGGAATACATGTGATGGAAGAAGAGAAGCAACTCCCACAAATTGTCCTTTGATCTCCACAAATGTGCCACTATGTGCACATAATTACATAAACAAATAAACATAATAATAATAATTTAAAAACAACTTTGGATAGCAAAGGGAATGATCAGGAGAATTAAGAAATCCCTATAATATTGGTATAAACATCTGTGGTAACTATATATCTGACAGGAGAGTAATATCTATAAATACAAAGATCTTAACAAAATTCATCAAAGTCCAATAAATAAGGAGTCAAATCAAATAAAATATCAGTTCTCAAAAGATGAATTATGAGTGGCTTTATTAAAACTATTAATTTTTCAATAACCTTGAACAACAAAGAAAAGCAAATCAAAACTTCATTGAGATTTTTACTTTACCCTACAGAAGGCTGTCATTAAGAAAATAAATAACAATACTGAGATGTAGAGGAGAAATAAACTTCACATACTTTTTATCGGAATGTTAATTAGTTCAATATGGAAACCAGTATGGGATTTCTATTAAAATGTAAAAATATGTGAAGATTAAGAGTCTGTGCTTTAGTTGCAGGGTATAAGCCGCCCTGGCTCTGGGGAAAATTGAGGACTGTGGATGGACTGCAGGTTTCAGAGGAAGGCAACAGTCTTCTTCCCTGTTCTCTTGACACAAGTTTCGATGACCTCAGAGTTTAAGGAAGTAGCTGCCCTGCAGCACAGAACATAACAAACTGCTTTGCTCAGATAGTTTGAATAG
>LOJH01109903.1:0-10719 GCA_001685095.1 Ellobius talpinus
GTGGGTGTGAGCGGTTGGTGTGAGGAGTGGGAGTGAGCAGTGGGTGTGAGCAGTGGGTGTGAGTGGTGGGTGTGAGGAGGAGTGGGAGTGAGCAGTGGGTGTGAGCGGTAAATGTGAGCAGGAGTGGGTGTGAGCGGTGGGAGTGAGCGGTGCGTGTGAGGAGGAGTGGGAGTGAGCAGTGGGTGTGAGCGGTAGGTGTGAGCAGGACTGGGGTTGAGCTGAAGGGAGTCATTAGATGAAGAGTGGAGATGGGGCGTGAGGAGAGGGTTTGAAGCTCTAGGAGACTGAGAAGGGAGGACAGGAGAGGGAGCTGAGCAGGGTTGGAGGTGTAAGGGCACTGAGGGGCCTGAAGTGAGGAAGGATTTGCTGGTGGGAGGTGAGGACCAGCTTTCTATGGCTGCTGACATTGGGGATTGATCTGGGGTGGCCTGGGATGGGAAGCCCTCCTGTGCAGTAGCAGGGCTTAGGTGCTGGCTGTAACTGCCGCCTTGGTGGAGCCTCTGGTGAGAATTACTTTAATAGATGGGTGGGGGTGCTTCATAAGATGACAGTCCTTGACTTGAGAAACAGGTGGGGGGTTTTGGGGGGGCGTGTTTGGGTTTTTGTTGGTTTTTTTAAAAATTTTTATTTTGTTTTGTTTGAGACAGGGTCTTACCCTGTAGAGTTGACTGGGCTGGAACTCCGTATAGACCAGGCTAACCTCGAACTCACAGAGGTCTACCTGTTTCCTCCTGAGTGCTGGGATTAAAAGTGTGCGCTAGGTCATATAGAAAACAAGTTTTCGTAGCATGAAGGCAGTCACCTTGGCAGCGCTGCCTGAATTGTGCTAGGTGCGTGGAAGGAGTTGGGCGTTGCCATGCGACCACCGTTTGTTTTCTTTGCCTGCTTCATGAGCAGAACTGGCGTTGTTTAATTCATAACTGGGGAGGGACAAAGAAATGGTGTGTGATGAACGCCTCAGGTGACAAGGAGTGGTGAAGACATTCAGAGATAGGTTTCACAAATATCGAGTTTTCTGTTGAGTGTTTGGGTTTATTGTATGCCTACGTATAGCAAAATGAGTGGTCCTTAATTAAATGTTTAATTTAAAATGTAATTAGTATCTTTCTTTTAAATGTCTAGCAGGAGTGTAACTTAAACTGTTGGATAACCCTCTGAGCAATGGCGGGGAACCCAAGATTTGAGATCAAAAATAGTAACAGATCAGAAACAGACACATCAGAAAGCAGCCTTCCTCCAGGCATAGCAGGAAAAGTCACACTCTTCAACATATTTTTAGCCTTCTTCAGAGCCAAGCAACCATTGTTAAAAATACAAGGCAAATTTGTAGTAATTAACTATAAAACTGACTCATACTTATAATTTATTTTTTACAACCATTACTCATAACATAAACACATCTGAGGATACAAAGAAAGAATGAACTTATATTTTAGACAATTTGTCCTTTGACCTACCACCTTTACTCCAATCCTATCAAAATTTGTATTCATTATTTAATACTAAATTATTTATTAAGGTGACAAACTTACTAAGCCATCTCCTGACCTTAGGAACACGAAAGGGAAGTAAGACACATTGATCATACTGTTTTTATATAAAGATTGTACTTGATGCTAACTTTGTACCTGATCATCGGATTCTCTAGTGGTTACTGTAACTTAGAAAATGCTCCGTAAACATTGTTTAATGGTGACTTTATCCTTTATGATTCACTGAGCAATTTGTGTAGTGTTGACAGTAATTACTATTTTCATCAAATAAATGCTTTGATATTAAATGTTAGAATTGCCTAGTTAGAATATTACTCTTAAATTTTTTTCTTTTGAAAATAAACTATCATTTAAAAAACCCTACAAATAACTAAAAACATCTCATATCCAAATTAACTGGACCCATGGATCTTATAGATAACACTGAAATATGATGAATATAAAAACAGCTTTCTGGAAAAATTCCTGGGAAATGGCTCAAAGCATGTATATAATGAAGAGGACTCAGCAGATGGGAAGAGGAAAACAAATTTCTACCCTGAGTCCAAGCTCCACATGCTCCATCAAAGCAGCCAAAACTACTACAAGAGTCAGAACTCTTTCTGGCCTAAGAACCAAGGACAGAGCTCAGAACTACTGTAGTCTCTGAAAAGCAGGGCATGAGGGTGGGAGTGGACAGCGTCCTGAAGGGAGAACTAGAGAGCTTTCCTGGGACAAATTCTGTAGAAATCTGTTTTAGGCTTAACCACCTGTGCATAACCAGACTCAGAGCCGCTTACTGAGAAGGATCCAAGAATCAAGCAAGACTTAATCTCCCATTTAAGACATAGAATTTGAATTCTAAGGCAACCACATTAATGACCTGCTTATAATTTTGCCCCATATGTGAAGGAAAATAATGATTGTAATGAAAGAAAATATATGACATCTCAACAAAGGAAGTGAAATTTTATGTGTAACATGTCTATTTCTAATAAGTATAAATATGTGTGTATTATATATCAAATAGAAATTCTAGAGCTGAAATTATATTTGAAAGCAAAAAGTTGAATGGGTAGGTCATTAGAACGGAGATGACAGAACAGTCGGTAAACTTGCGTAAGACAAAGCGAGAACCAGGAGTAGTAGTGTGTTTTCAATCAAGTCACTCAGGAGGTAGACATCTATGTAGCAAGTCCCAGACCTCCAGGGCTACATAGTGAGACCCTATGTCTAGAAGGAGAGAGACATGAAGAGAAAAAGCTCCCCTTGAATTATAACAATAAATAATAATTACAATTCAGCATAGAACAGAGAAAATGGTGACGTTGCGGTAGGTATTTCTGCAGACGTTGATACTTTAGGGTCTTTTTAGTTGTTTTCTTTTATCTCATTCAGCCTTTTGTTCTTTAATAAAAAATTTACTTGTTCGTTCATGGCAGTTCATTCAGCATACACCAATGCAGTTTAATCACAAACCGTGTTACAGCATCTTAATCTCCTGTGACCATTTTATGCATAGTTGGCAGAAGTTGATGGTTTTTCTAGGAGTTACTTTAAAAATGTTATTTTAGAAACATGTCAGTGGAAGGCAGGCTAATGGTTCCTGTAAAGATAGTCATATCCTAATTCCCAGAACCTGTGACTGTTATTCTGCTGGTCAGAAGTTCCATAGGCTTGTTCCTGTTTCAGCTGCCCTCTAGTTTAAGAGCTTACTCTTGGGTGTGTGTTAGTTACCTATTGCTGCAATAGCTTATAGAAGCGTACAAGCTCAGTGGAGCAGTTCAAGCCCCAGGAGACTACAGTCAAGTCTGTTGAACCCGAGGTTATCACAGGTGTTGTCTATAAAGGGGCATTTGGTTTCAAGTTCATTCACATGTCTGCTGGCTGGTTTAGAAAATGTGTTTCTAGGTTGTCTCATGTAGACTTCTCCATAAGCCTTCCCAGCCATTGTGCATGAGAGACGCCTAAGACAAAACTCAGCCTTTGAAATGTGTGATTCTGAATGTAACATCCTGTTATTCTGTTATAATCAATTTCTTTAATAATAATAAAAAACGGTCTACAAGTCCATCTCATGTTCAAGGACGGAAGAGGTTACATGATGGCGTGAACCCCAGGGATTTGGCACCACTGAAGACCGTTGGAGCAGTTGTCTATCACACATCTAAATGAGTGAATTCCTTTGTGTGCTATTATCCACTTTATAATATTTCTAACTTAAGTCTTAAACATGAAAAGAAAAGAAAGTAGTTGTAGACTATGCTGTCCAAAGTCATAGTCTGTGGTGAAGGCTGAACACCTGTGCTGTGAGTGTGGTGTGGTTGGTAGCGTGCTCGCATGAAGCCTTGGATTGGACCCCTGGCACTACGTAAAACTAGGCTTAGTGGCAGAGCCCACACTCCAAACACTCTGGATGTAGAAAGTATGGGGATTAGAAGTTTAAGGCCATCTTCATCTATGTAGTGATTTCAAGGCCAGCCTTAGCTACATGAGACCCATTTCAAACAAAACAAAAATACAAATAGACCTCAGCCTGAAAAATAATACTTACAGTTATGTGGTTGATATTTAAAAATGAAAAGGCAAGACCAAGGTTGTTTATAAAACAAACAGAATATATAAAGGGCTCTTTAACAACCAAGAGCAAAAGACATTTTTAAATGGGCAAGGTATGTCTGTGCACTCATTTCTATCACTTACATAAATAAATACAAAAAATCACAATGATATGATTATACTACTGTTCAAATAATTTAAATTGAAAAATTAACAGTGCCAAGTTTCAACAAGATCGCAGTGCTGAAAGCTCCTAGTACACAGCTTTGGTGAAGTTGCGCTCCTGCTATGCAACCCAGCGGCTGTGCTTACAGATGTTTGCTCAAAAGAAATGAAACTTTGTATGTGCAAAGCCTCACTGGCACTTGAATACTCAAGCAGCCTTACTATAGAGACAAAAAAACTAGAAATAGTTTTGTGATTACANAGTCAAAGAAACAATGTAAAAGAAGACACACTCTATAATTTCATTATTTGAGTTCTGAAAAAGGCAAAACTCTTCTGACAAGGCCCTTGATGGTTAGTGTTGATTGCCAACTAGATTGAGACATGCCTAGATTAGTAGAGTGCACCCTTGAATGTCTGTGAGAAGTTTCTGGAGAGCATTAGCTGAGGCGAAAAGACCCACAGGGAATATGGTTGGCACTGTCCCCACAGGCTGGAGACCCAGATAGAGTACCAGGGAGAAAGGAGAGAGCTCGTGGCACGGGTAGCCACTGCTTCCTAGCCACTCTGAAAACAGCCTTCCTGCATTTCGCTGCTACGATAGACTGGAAGCTCTGAAACCATGAACAGAAAAGTCCTTCTTTAGGTTCTTCCTGTGTGGTATTCCATCGCAGTGGTGACAATCTAATGTGAAGCTTATTAGTGCAAGTAGAATTTGAGGAGATGATTTCCTACGAAGACTTAAAGCAGAACTTTGGAGATGATATAATAAATATGTTGTGTATAATTGTGCTTAGACTATACATTTTTGAAAACTCAAAGCTATAATTATTGGATGTAAATTATATCAAAACAAAGCTGAATTCAAACAATTTTTTTAAAAAAAGTATATGTATATCCACACACAAATTCACTTAAGCATTTGCTGATCCAAAAGCAATTACATTTGAAGCAATTGTGCTTTTTAGAATTTTTTTTTGACGAAGAAGATGGTGGACAACATGCAGGCATGGTGTGCTATAATCTCGGAGAAATAAACCAGGGGAAGTTAGATACAGCTATGAGAAGAGTAGGGGGATCGCCAAAATATTTCTAGTTTTAGTAGTAAAGTGTAATAGGAAACTTAACAACAGAACAAAAGAAAATCCAGAGTGTATCCTAGAAAGATTGTCTCAGCTGGGAGGTGCTGTCTCCTCCCTTGGAGGGAGAGTGCCAGGGCATTGCTCAGGAATGTGACTTGCTTCTGGGAGCCCAGGAAGGAATGTTCAGGTCAAAGCTGGAATCAGCAAGCAGGAAAGAAAACATAGTCAGACTACTCTCATCCAGGCCTCCAGTTCAATTTCATTCTTACGCTATTTAATGCTCAGTGCAGGTGTAACTGTTCACAGTTTCGCTTTGTTCTACTTTTGTTCTCTCTGTTCTCTTTTCCCTTTTTCTATGTTATTCTTTTTTGAATTAATTCCAAGAGAATGCGAACAGCTGAATGAAATGAGATTAATATGAGATACGAAGATAGAATTTGGTAAAGAGAAATTGAGAAGAAAATCAATCTGTAATGGTGGTGGTAGAATATTCATTGAGTCAAATCAAAAACTCATAGTAAAAACTTCACCAATAGAATGGGTCAAGGGGAGGACAGAATACCAGGGCTTTAAGACAAGGTGGCTGAATCGGAGCATTCAATGACAAGGAAAAATTAAGAAAATATAAACATAATATACAAGAATATAAGATCTAGGGAACACCATGAAAAGACCAAACCTATGAATCATGGATACAGAAGAGTTTTATGCTACAGACATAGAAAATATTTTCAATAAAAATCATAGTAGAAATTTTCCCAAATCTAGGGGGGAAAGCTTATCCAGGTGCAGGAGATATTTAGATTTTCAACTAATGAGACCAGGAAAAACAAAACAACTCAATCAACTAGTTATAAATTAAACATGAAGAGCAAAGAAAGTGCACAGAAAGCCGTGAGAGAAACACGAAGTCACACATAAAGACAGGCTTTTCAGAATAAAAGCAGGTTTCTCAAGCAAAACTCTAAAAATCAGGCAAGTTTGGAATGAAGTATTTCGAGCTCTGAAAGATTGTTGGTCCAGGTAGCCAGCAAAACTGTCATACTGGAAGGAGAAAGGAAAGCTTCCCATAATGAAAACTAGTGAAAGAATTGATCATCACTAAGCCAGCTTTTTTCATCTTTCAGAGTGAAGAGAAAGAAACACCCACCAGTCTATAGGAAAGGATACTGTGCTGAAACAATAGTTAGGCAAATGAGGATTAAGAAAACACATGCCTTTATTAATGGTCTTTATTCCCTAATTAAAAAACAGGTTAACACATTGTAATCTTTGTATTTGTTGCCTTCAAGAAATGCTCCTCACCATCAAAGACAGCCACAACCTAAGGATAACAGGGTGGAAAAAGGTATTTCAAGCAAATGGAACTAGGAAGCAAGCAGATACCACTGTTCTAATGTAACAAAATAGACTTTAAGGAAGCAATTCATGAAGAGAACATTACCATCCTAACTATATATACCCTTATACACACACACACACACAATTAGGCATAAAGAAAACCGAACACAGTAGTAATGGGTGATTTCAGTACCTCACACTCACCAATAGATTATCTCAACAAAAAGTAGAGAACTGTCTGAGTTATACGACCTCAAATCAAGTGGCTCTACAATATATCTGCAGAACATACATTTCTCAGCAACCCATGGAACCTCCTCTAAAATAGATTTCTAATATTACATGAATTTCTTGTTTTCTCTCTGACCACAATGGAATAAAAATAGAAATCAACAAAAAGAGAAACTGTAGTACAATATTTAAACTCATAGAGATTGAACAACATACTGTTGAATGAATGGATCATTGAAGGAATCAATAAAGGAATTTTAATAATCCTATAACCAAAAGAATATGAAAATCCAACATACTGGTACTAGGTGCAATGAATGCAGCCCTAAGAGGGGAGTTTATAGTTACAGATGCCTACATTAAGAGATTTCTAATAGCCTAATCATATACTATATAGGTCCTTAAATAAAAACAATCTAAACCCAAAATTAGTAGATAGAAGTAACATGGCAGTAATTAAGATGTAAAAATGAAAAAAATACAAAGTATCAGAGTTCTTTTAAAAGATAAGATTAAAAAAGAGAAACAGTCAACAAACCCTCAGCCAAACTAACCAAAGAAAATAGAAGGCATAAATGAAATTAGTAATGAAAGGAGAGACATTACAACAGATAACAATGAAATTCCAAAGATTGTTAGGATGTACCTTAGATAATCATTTCCAGTAAGCTAGAAAATTGTATAAAAATTGATATTCTTTATGCATATGACATACAGAAGATAAACTAAGATGAGATAATTTAAACAGATCTATAACAAGTATCAAGATTGAAGCAGCAATTGAAAAAAGAACAAAACAAAGACTCCAAACGAAAGCAGTTCAAGCCCAGGTGGATGCACTACTGAATCCACTGGACCTGGAAAGAACAGCTAACCCCAGTACTTCTCAAACTATTCCGTAAATAAAAACAGAAGGAATACTGTCCAATGAAAGCTAGGATTGCTATGATAACAAAGCCAGTGCTAGAGATTGAGCCTAGAGCCTCATATGTGCTAGGCAAGTACTCTACTGAGCAATGATTCCAGCCACATGCTTTTTTTAAAAAAAAAACTTCCAAGGTAATATATGAAGAAATCTGAACTCTTGCTAGTAGGACTAAATTGTAAACTAATACTGTATAATTCCATAGAGAAGCCCTTTCTGTCTAAGATTACTGGCAGATGTTGGCTTTTCAGGCCTTCGTTGTGGCAATGTCAGAGGACTGGGACTGGGTTACCAAGAGAATTTATAGAGATGGTGGCTGACATGGAGAATTCTGGAAGGAGGCCACACTGTCGTGGGGAGTTCAGTTAGAAAGCAAGGAGCCATAAGGTTACTTGGCAAAGGAAGTCACAATCATTATGTGCTTTAAATATTCTAAAATGAAAAGTAAATTATTAACTCATGGCTAGTGTGTTTATATTGGAAAAATACTGGAAATTATTGTAATGCTGAAGTGTTAAAATGTTTAGGCTTTTCAATCAAAATTGCAGTGAAAGAGTTAGCATACTAAGGAACTTGATACCTAAGTACATAGAAGAAGGGTTGGAACAGTATCATTTCTATATATTTTTAAAGTCTAATCTCTTTCCCTGAGAAGCATCTAGTGATAGAATAGGGAATGATGTTCATACATGAAAGAGGAAGTGAAACTAAGAAATGAAGATTTATTCAACTTAGTAATGTATCAGATATTATATTTTGTGTTTTCAAGTTACATATTGTGATAATAACAGGAATATTTGATATTATCCTTATTTTATAGTTGTGAAAACTTGTCTCCAGAAGAAATGCTCAAATTCTAATTAATTCAGATACCACAGATTCACAGAGGACCTTGTTTCTCAAAAGTTGAGTTAAAATCACCAGGGGTACATATTCATAAATCAGACCCAGAGCCAGTATGATTGATCATCATGGTAGTAGTGAACAGGAATCTGTATTGTTAGCCAGCTTGACATCATGGTAGGTGTGAACAGGAATCCATATTGTTAGCCAGCTTGATATCATGGAAGGTGTGAACAGGAATCTGTATTGTTAGCCAGCTTGACATCATGGAAGGTGTGAACAGGAATCCGTATTGTTAACCAGCTTGACATCATGGTAGGTGTGAACAGGAATCCATATTAGCCAGCTTGACGACATGGAAGGTGTGAACAGGAATCCATATTGTAAACCAGCTTTACATCATGGTAGGTGTGAACAAGAATCTGTATTTTTAACCAGCTTAATAGTTGGTAATTTGAAATAAGTTTGACAAAAATGAAGCTTGGTATTGAGATATTTTGGTGTTTGATTATTGTAAAATTTAGAATTAGTAAAAATAAAAATTAGTCTTAGAAGCAAGACATGGTGGCACATTTTTAACCTCAGCTCTTGGGAGGCAGAAGCAGGTGAATCTGTGAGTTCAAGGCTAACCTGATCTACAGAGTTCTAGCACAGCCAGGGCTACACAAAGAAACCCTGTCTTGAAAAAATTAACCTTATAAAGATTATCTGTATCTTTGGCCTTGACTAGAGAGAGAGAGAGAGAGAGGGAGAGAGAGGTGGGAGCCTGTAGAAGCCAGAAGAAGGTGTTGGATCCCCTGGAACTATAGTGAGACGTGGTTGTGAGTCTTCTGGGGATACTAGGACCCAAACTCCAGTCCTCTAGAAGAGCAACATGCACTCTTTATCTCTCCAGCTGCAACCAGTATTATTATATTTCAGGAGAGTTCTTTTCCAAACTTTCATTTCTGCATACTTAATTTAAAAGGACAGCTTTGGTAGGTTATTTGTTACCCATGGAGTATTCAGCATAGAGTGTTCTTTATTAACCCTGTAGAATTATGTTGTAGACTTCCCACAGTGGTCTTACCAGATAGAAATATTTTTTCTGATTTTTTTTAAATTTTCCTCATCTTAAACTACTTATAACATGATAATTTGTATTTACCATTTTTAGAACATGAGATGAAAGTATATTTTATTAGTATAATAAATATAGTGGATAGCAAATGGGATAGGATATATTTATAAATTTATTTATAATTGTATTTATAATAGTAGGTCTTTTATTAAATAATGCTCTTCTAAATTGTAATATTTTGTTACCTTAATAATTACATTAACTCCCAAGGTTCTTTGTCGTATCTATATGCCAGTTTTTCTTAAATTGTAACATTAATTTTTCATTATTCTGTATTCTCAACAGTGATTCCTTTCTTTCACACCGAGAAAGTATGCGCCACATGATGAGAAGTTTCTCTGAACCTTTTGGAAGAAACTTGCTCAATATCTCTGATGGTAGAGGAAGAACACGCAATAGTAGAGATAACGATGGTGAAGATTCCTTAACTGTAAGTTAAAGACAGCAAGCAAGAAAGTTCTGTAGGAACATGATAAAAAAAATAGAAGTTACATACTTACAATGATAGGGTATAACTAATACTTCTATCGTGGAAATATTTGTTACATAAATGGGGAGGCATGTTGCAAAGCTAAAACTGGGAACAATGAATTGTTAATGGTACAGAATTGCTCTGTGCTATTAAAACTTTAGGACCACAAGGTTTTACAATTATAAGCAACACTAGGCCATTGTTTCTTGCATATTCCCCCTCTGAGAACTTCCTCCCCTATGCTGAATTAGAGCATTAGTAACATAATCTAGTGTGGTGTTCTATATTTATTGGATCGCTAAGCTCTGGTTAGGACACATTAGACATTGAGAACTTATTAGCCTTGATTTCAGAAGACTTGTATAACTGCATATTCTCAGCAGGATTATCTGAGAGCCAAGCTGGGAGGGCACAAACAGAAGGCAAAGTTTACACATGTGTGTTAACATTGTGGGTTTCACCTCCTCTTTCTGTTACTTTTCAGCCGCCAGAATGGCATTTCCATGAAA
>LOJH01110056.1:0-11668 GCA_001685095.1 Ellobius talpinus
GTCTTGAATCTGTTCTGGATGTAGAACTCAGACATCTGGGCCATCTGCTCCTATGGGAGATTTCTCAGGGGGTTTTCCTTGATCAAACCTGATTTTTCTTAACCTGGAATGAATCCACAGCCTCTCATTTCCTGTGGAAACAAAACCTCTTCTCCAAAGTAACATATTTTTTGACTTCAATTTTGAAGTCCAGGTATTTTCAAAATACCTATCTTGGATTAATTCAGCAGCATTTGTAAACAAATATCTTTAAGCAGCTGTTTCTCCTTCCTCAACATTCAAACAATTCAAAGAGAACATAATAAGGTATGTGCCACCACACATTGAACTCATCTGTCTGTCTCTGCCTTCCAAGTGTTGGGATTAAAGGTGTATATCACCACACCCAACTCACCACAACCAAAACAACATATAGAAGGAAGAATTTGTTTGAACATAGGGCTCCAGAGTGTAAGAGTCTATCTCTAACATGGCAAAGGAGCATGGCATCAGGCAAGCATGGCAGCTGGAGCAGTAAGCTTAGAGTTCATATATTAAAACAAACAGGAAGCTGAAAGAGCACTGTGAGTGTTGTGCAATTTTTAAAACCTCAAATCCAGCCCCAAGTTACATACTTCCTCCAACAAGGATGCATCTCCTAAGTCTACCCAAACATGACCATTAACTGGGGACATTGTATTCAAATCCTTGAGACTTAGGGTACATCTCATTCAAATAACACACAAGCTATTCTTAGATTAGCTTGGTTCCTCCTAATTCTCCTGTAAAAGTGTCATTCAGTAAGTAATAAAAATTTTACTCTTTTGCTATATTGTGATACCATCTGTATTCATCTCTGAACCACAATTTTCATCTCTGACTATAGGATGGCCAAAATGAACAGGAATTCTTCTTCCTATCCTCTGTTCCCTGAACACAGACATCCTGAACTGTCTAACAGCATCCATATATCATTGTTGAATGCCTTCTAGCTACATTTCATGAGAAAATATTTACCCCTTAGTTTTTAAGATTTACAAGACACCCCTCCCATCTTAGCACTGTAGAAACTGGAAGCATAGTCTCTGGGTGAGTTATTAATAGTTACATTTGGGTCCATCCATTGTTTCTCTGAGCTTTGCATTCTTCCTACTGGGGACGCAGGACACATAGCTATAGATTGGGATTAAAGTTAATATACTGCATTTAAGGGAATAAACTAGAATTTTCAAGTATCATCTTTGAACTGGAACTTCAAGCAAGCCTTAAGTAAGTTTATTAGTCAGACTCTATTACCTTGGCAATGTATCTAAGAAAAATATCTTAAGAAAGGGAATATTTATTTGGGTTTATGGTATCAGAGATTCAAGTATATGGTCACTTGGACCAATCACTGAGTTTTTATTGGCACAATATCATGGAACAGAGTGTGTGGTGAGGAAAACAGGTCCATCTCCTGGCAGCCAGAATGAGGACTGAAAATAAGGTATACCTTTCAAGCATCCAACCAGATGTCACCTCCAAGCTACCATAAACAATTCTTTAACAAGCATTCATAGAGCTCTTTTGGTGAAGAAATACATATGAAGCTCAAATTAACTTGAGACTGTGGCCGTACACATAAGACCTGAACAGGTAGGTTCAAGACAGAGTTTTAGCACTGAGAGGGGCAAGTGGACATGAGGTCCCACTCACAATCAAAAAGCTATTTGAAATTGATATCACCGGGCAAATGGAAAATTTGTTTTCTACATTTGATTGTTACTGGGTATATCAACCACATTTGCCCAGGAGTACTTGGCCAAGACAAAGAAACAAAAACAAACAGAACAAACAGAAAAAAATCAAACAAACATTCATGCTTTTTTGTGAAAACAACATTCAATGCTTTTGTGAATTTTTTGATTTTTTTTGTCTCACTGTTTTTGTTTTGATTTTTTTGTTGAAAAGGATAGAGATAGATACTAGATGGATAGATAGATAGATAGATAAGATAAATAGATAGACAGATAGATAGATATGAGTGAAAGAGAGAACATAAATTTAGGTGGGGAGGGAGTTGGGAAGGATCTGAGAAGAGTTGGGAGAGGGAAAACATGATTGAGACCTATTAAATGAAATAAATTAAATAAAAATAATATAGAAAAAAGATATCAAGAAATAGGAATTGGCAGATTAGAGGACACACATATAGCCAGCTTCCATAGACTCCAATCTCTCTGGGTTAAAATCTGGATTTAGAATATTTTGTTTGCTATATTTATTTCAATGAAAGCTGTTATGAATCTTTCTCTCTAACGAATCCAAATTACTTGAGTTCTTTGCCTTTTTCTAAGGTTTTCCTTTGCCTCATTAGCCTGGAGTGGTGTGGAGAATTCCATCCTGATGTTCTGTATTATTTCTACTTACGGCCTTTTAAATTTTTTTATAATTTTTTATTTAAAAGTATTTTTTTTCATTTTACATACCAACCACAGTTCTTCCTCCCTTCCCTCTTCCGGCTCTCCCCTCACCTTCCTCCCACCCAGTCCCCATCCACTCTTCAGAAAGGGTAAGTCCTTCCAAAAAAATAACATCATGAAATTTGCTGGCAAATGGATGGAACTAGAAAAAAATTATCCTTAGTGAGGTAACCCAAACCCAGAAAGACAAACATGGTATGAATTCACTCATAAGTGGATATTAGCTGTAAGTAAAGGATAGCCATGCTACAATCCACAGACCCAGAGAGGTTAGGTAACAAGGAGAGCCCAGGAGAGAAGCTTGGATCTCCCTGGGAAGGGGAAATAGAAGAGATTTTGTGGCCAGATTGGGGGTGGGTGAGGATGGGAACATGAGGGATTGAGAGGAGAGGGATATGAAGGAGGAAAATATGAATACTGAATGAATCACTGATTTAAGATCTGTTTTACATGATTTTTTTAAAACAGCTTAGTAATACTCCATAGAGCAAATATATCACACTATCACATTTTCTTTATTCATTCTTCGGTCAAGAGATGTCTAGGTTGTTTCCAGGTTCTGTCTATTGTGAATAAAGATTCTATGAACATAGATCATATATTATACACACATACACGGAGAGAGACAGAGACAGAGAGACAGAGACAGAGAGAGAGCATGTGTCTGTGTGTGACTTTGCAAATGTCACCATGCATATGTGGAAGTCAAAGGACAACTTGCAGGAATTGGTTCTCTTCTATCATTTAGATCCCAAATATCAACTTCAGGACATGGACCCACAATCATTCCTCATTTTCCACTGCCCTTCCCATCATTAGGCATCACCAAAGGCTCCTGATGATTTCCATACCCCAAAGGAGCTAGGCCTGATCTCATAGCAAAGAGGAACATGGGAAACAATAAAATGATCTTCCTGCTTCAGTTGAATCTGACAGATTAAATTCCAGTATTGAAGCAGGTCTCTGTTTCTTCAGTGGCCACAGCTTGCTGCTAATGTGTACTTCGATGGGGGAACAATCTCTACCCATAGGAGAGAAATATACACAAGATACTCTGGGGGAATAATTAAACAACTTTATGTCAAATTCTGTTCCTTTTGCCTGCACCACTCTATTTCCATATCTGTCCACTTTTCACCATTGCCCTTGATGTTTCCTAAGGGCTGCAAAGCACAACTGGCTCTGGCATCCACCCAAGTCCACTTATTGAATGCACACTAGAAGGGGAACAATAAATCTACAATTCCGTGGCTTCCAGATACCAAATCCCCTACTACAGTAACTGCCACAATGGAAAAAGCCTCGATCTGTTTGGTGAACTGTGGTGTCCCTGATACAGCACTAAAGACAAAGCAAAGACGCAATCTGATTTTAGTCCAGTTTGCTGAACCACTGTGTTTATTGAGTTCACTTACTGCTGTGGGACAATGGTCTGTACCCTGTCAATTGTATTTTAATAAAATGCTGATTGGCCAGTAGCCAGGCAGGAAGTATAGGCAAGACAACCAAGCAGGAAGTAGAGGTGGGGCAACAAGAACAGGAGAATTCTGGGAAGAGGAAATCTTGATCTGCAGTCATTACCCAGCCACAGAAGAAGCAAGATATGACTGTCTCACCAAAAAAAGATACCAAGCCACGTGGCTAACTCAAAAACAAATTATGGGCTAATGTAAGTTACAAGAATTAGTTAATAAGTCTGAGCTACTAGGCCAATCAGTTTATAACTAATGTTGACCTCTGTGATTTCTTTGGTACTTAACGGCTGCAGAACCATGCAGGACAGAAAACCTTAGACAACAGAATGACGTGCCAACATGGAGCTGACCAAATCTACTTAAAGTCCTGAGAGAATCTGGGAAGTTATTCTAGACAGAAAAGAGTAGAGGTAAATACGGCTTATGGATGGCAGCATTTTCTCAGTGAGTGGGCTTTGCTTGCTAGAGGTAAACACTCTCATTTGAGAGGCTTCCTGACTCAGCTTTAGCTGTAAAACCTTTCAGCTCTATTAAGAGGTCCTGTCACAAAATACTTAAATGGTGTTGATGAAAATCTGAGCACATGCTTTTTGGTTTTCAGCCATAGCAGGAAAAAAAGCCACATCATTTTAAAATGCTGGCTTTCTGGGCTGTCCTGCCAGAGGAAACTCTGACTCTTTCAGGCAGGAGGTCCAGCCACAAAGCACTTGAGTGTAGTTTGTGAGCACACTGCTGCAGCTTTCTTGCTGGGAGGGACCTTGAAACATCATAGAGTTGTGTCAATAAACATGGCTCCAGCCAGTACATCCGCCATGAGGCTGGAATATCAGAAAGCTAAAGAATGGGCTGTATTCAGCCATCAAAGCTGCAGCTTTAATTCTAGCCACATCACTTAGCAAATTAAAGACTCATGTGGCCAGAAAAAGAGAGATATACAGTAAAGAGAGATTCAAATCTGAAGAAAACCTCCAAATGTTTTATAGTGTGTTAAAAAATATATGCAGGCTTGGGAGAGAAAAGAACAAGGTAAAAGTCCTTAAAATAAAAAAGGAGAATAGTTGGGTGTGGTGGCACACACCTTTAATCCCAACACTTAGAACACAGAGGCAGGCAGACCTCTGCGAGTTCAAGGTGTGGTGACACATGCCTTTAATCCCAACACTTGGGAAGCAGAGGCAGACAGATCTCTGTGAATTCAAGGTGTGGTGGTACATGCCTTTAATGCCAGAATTTGGGAGGGAGAGGCAAGCAGATCTCTATGAGTTTAAGGACAGCCTGATCTACAGAGGGAGTTCCAGGACAGCCAAAGATACACAGAGAACCTTTCTCAAAAAGCCAAAAATTAAAATTAAAAATAAAAGAAATAGAGTTTTAAATAAATCCACATACAGATGGAAAACACACAGAGAATCTTGATACTGTATGCTATTATATTCTCTTTGAATTGTTTGAATGCTGAAGAAGGAGCAACAGGTACCAAAAGATATTTGTTCATAAATGCNTTGTTTCCACAGGAAATGAGAAGCTGTGGATTCATTTTGAGTTAAGAAAAATCAGGTTTGACCAAGGAAGACACCTGAGAAATCTCCAATAGGAACAGATGGCCCAGATGTCAGAGTTCTACATCCAGAACATATTCAAGACTGCTGCCTGAGATAATCAAACCTCACAGGATACTTACTCAAGTCATGACTTGATCATAATTTTAAATTTTCTTTAGGACCCCAAAAGATTATCAGCTCCCCCAACCAGCAGGAAATAGCCTGGAAAACTATGCCCACATTCCCAAAAGATGGGATGTGGATATTTTTCTTTGCTTAGAATGTTGGTTACATGTTGTTATGTATAATGGTAAAGAGAAAAGCTAAATAAGGGATGCTAGATTCAGAGTTCTTGGTTTTTTTTAAATGGGGGAAGTGCTGTGGGACAATGGTTTGTACCCTGTCAGTTGTATTTTAATAAAATACTGATTGGCCAGTAGCCAGGCAAGAAGTATAGGCAAGACAACCAGGCAATAATTAGAGGCGTGGTGACAAGAAAAGGAGAATTCTGGGAAGAGGAAAGCTTGGTCTGCAGTCATTACCCAGCCACAGAAGAAGCTAGGTGTGACTGTCATGCCGAAAAAAGGTACCAAGCCACGTGGCTAACTCAAACAAGAATTATGGGCTAATGTAAGTTATAAGAATTAGTTAATAAGAAGTCTGAGCTACTAGGCCAATCAATTTATAACTAATGTAGACCTGTGTGATTTCTTTGGTACTTACCAGCTGCAGAACCATGCAGGAGAGAAAATCTCAGTCAACACTTACCACAACATGGGTGAGGGTTTATACACACGAATGAGTCCTAAATAATGGTGTTGCCAAGAAGTCCAATTCTAGCATGGGTTTCCATCTGAAATCTTGGCGAGTGAAACCATACTCTCCTAGTTTAACTCTGAGACCAGGTGCATCTAATTAGGGTTATGCACAACTGGGCAGAAACATCAGAATGAGTAGCTGGAATATCAGGTGAGGGTCTGATCACAATCACCCTTTCTGTAAGGGAATTTTCATAGGAAATCTCATATCTCATGCAGGTATTCATGATTATTCTGAATTCAAGAGAGTAACAATCATGCCATAACATAGAGGTCAATGCACCACCACAGTTCCTAAATATATCTGGAGGTTCCTTTAGCCTCGCCATTTAGTACTCACCCGAGTTAAGTAGAGGAGACAGTGTAAGAGCAGCTTCCAAGTTACTCTTTTAGGGTCTGGCAGATTAATCTGTGCTTCAAAGTAGGTAGAACAGAAATACCATTTATACACATTCTGGCATTTCTTGGAATGGGGAAACATTCTATTCTAGAGATATGAGTTAAGGATCTCTTGTATATACATAAGTGGAAGCCATATTTGAGACCCATGTTCAGGTAAGGAGGTAAGGCTTTTCTAAGTCAGTAGGATTAACCTGAGGAACTATGCACTATAGGACACAGATAATAATAATAATGTATACATGTGATATAGGGACACTGAATTAATAGAGCATTCATCAAGAGAAATCATTTACTTAAAAATTAACAGACTCCTGTAGTAATAGTGAAACTGACTTTGAAATTGATAATCAAGTCTTGTATCATGAAGATTAAGATATAGAAAGAAAGTACACAAATGCTTTCTTGGTTTCTGCGCTAAGGTTCCTGAGTGTTCAGAAAACCCACTCTAAGTTAATGAATAGAGCAAATGATCTTCATTCTGGGTATCAGCTTGACTTTGTGTCTTTTCTCACAATGCTTTTTATTATAGGCATGAGAAAACCATCGCAAATTCCTTGACAGACAGGGTTAAGTGCTGTGGGGAAAAATATACTACTCTAAAGGAAGATTACCTAATTTGGGAGAAGAGAGTTTGATTTGGAAATTGCTTCTCAGTAGGAATCCTTTCCCAAAGAAAAAGGTAAGCCATTGGAGGAAAAAAGGTAGAGAACAACTGTGATTTGGAATAATTTGTTCTTTCTTTGTACTTTGCTACAGTATTTCTCTTTTATTCTCATATAAAACTTTATTTTAAAAATAAGTGATATCTGAAAAGATAATCCACATTTATAGATTGGCACCTAATATTTTAAAACTGACAGTTCCACCCAAACTGGTGTACGGATGCAATATAGCTTCCACCAAACTTCAAAGGCTATTTTTTCATTTTTAAATTAATTAAATTTGGTCCAATTATGCCCAAATGCACATGAGAGTAAGGACATTCAGTGGGACATGGAAAACCTATGGTGGTCATACCTTCTAACAGTCAGTATCTTCTTAGCTGAGGTGCATCTTGGGAGCTGCTCCCCACTTCCTGTTGCAATTTGGAACTGGCTTGAGCTCGTGCAGGTCTTGTGCAGCTAACCACAGATACTCTCATTTCACAAGTGCACCAGCCATGTCGTGGCCAGAGGGCAGCATTTCATAGCACCCCTTCACATCCTCTGCCTCTCACATTCTTTTCACCTCCTCTTCCAAGATGTTCCTGAATCTTGGCAGGAATAGGAAGCCCATTTAGATGTCTCAATGACGACTGAACACTTTTTTCTCAGCACTTTGAACAGTAATGATTCTCTATAGTAACTGCTACCTGATGTGATAAACTTCTCTGCTGAGATCAATTTTTGGAGAAAAAAAATCTCACCCTAATGTGTATCAAAGGTCTCAAACTAGCCAAAACACCCAGGAAAGGGCTTTGTGTTTAAGATATGATGTGAGAAGTTTTGGTTTTTTTTGTTTTTTTTTGCTTGTTTTGTGAGGCAAGGTATCCCTGTGTAGCTCTAGCTGTCCTGGAACTGGCTCTGTAGACCAGGCTCTGCCTCCTGAGTGCTGGGATTAAAGGTATTTGCCATCACTTCCTATCAAGAAATTATTATATGCAAAATTACCTGGGAAGCAGAGAATTGATGTTTTTGGTAAAGAGGCTTAGAAACCTTTCTTGAGAGTGATGCTTTATACACATGAAGTTGGTACTCTCCAAAATAAATATGACTATAGCTCAGAGTTGTGCAAGAAGTTTCACTGAGAAGCATAAGGAAAAAGATAGAAGCACATTTATCTATATCAATCTGTGAGATCTTACAGATAATTGCTATAAACATTGAAACAAGTGCCTTCACTTAGCCTTTAAACTCCAGAGATCTTGTAATGAAGTGACAATTTTGGAAGCCTTTAAACTGATTAAAAATAATTATAGTTGATCTGTGCCCAGTTCGTTAAATATATATATCATCTAGATTTTTTAAATGAAATCAATAACTACAAAATGAACAACTGCCTTGAGATTCTTACAAAAATCTCTGGACAGAATATAATTCTAGTAATACAAATGAAGCAAGTGGGAAAATGGCAAGGATGACACATTTGCTATTCACAGCAACAGCTCATCATCCTGCACATTACTGTGAAAACAAAATGCTGATTGAATCCAATTTATCAAGGAGCTGGCTAAAATCATTTAAGCCATTGAGAAAATTACAACACGGAATTAATATTCACTCAGTGTAATGATCTATAGTTAATAAAAATTTCAGCTTCCATAAAAACCAAAGCAAACAAAAGAGGTATTGGGAGAGGAAGCATATGCACAAGCAATACAAATGGCTAGAACGAGAATAGATGATCTGCTATTTCAGGGGTTTACTCTATACCAGGCACTATGCTAAGCATTTTTGCATATATTATCTTATTTTTTTCCAAATCCCCATGGAGTAGTGTCTAAATAAGCTATGTGTCCTACTCTTGACTGCATGGTGAAGGAAAATTCTGGAAAATGTACAGCCATGGGGGGAGTGAGTAACTAAAATTTCCATCTATTCCTGTGCAGTAAAATGTGGTAATATGATTGATTCTTGTGCTAGACTGAATAACGTTTCCCATAGTGGTGAGTTTCCTAAACTGTGTAACCTGTGAATTTTCATTTACATGAAAAAGGACCTTGCAGATGAATAAAATTAAGGATCTTCAGATGGAGAGATTAGCCTCAGCTATCCAGGTGACTAACAAATGTTCCTTTAAGAGGGAGGCAGAGGGGTATTTAATCACTGAAGAAGGTAGTGCAATCAGAGAAGTAGAGACACCCGTGAAGATGGAATATTGCTGGCGTTAAGGTTGGATTAGGTCCTATAAGTCAAGGAATGAATTAATTTTCTCTTAGTGCCTCAAAATAGAATACAAAGCTACTTGTCTCTTCATTATTTACAGTAAGTCTACTTCGAATTTATGATCTCCAGAGATGTAAGGAAATAATTTTTGTTGTTTTCAGCACAGTTCATGACAATTTGCTATATCAGTCACAGGAAACCAGTAAAGATCCTACCTAAGAGCAAGGATAATCCTGCTGATAAGCAGGATTTCAGAGCTATTTGCACAAACTCCAGGTGTTTTTATTTTATAAGCTTTTTTCTTGATAAAATTGTGCTTTATGCATTGATCCATTGATACAAGAATGAACATGATCTTGGGTTAATTTGCTATGTCCATAATTATCATACTTTCTGTTTTATTTGAGAGTCAGTGTTCACATTTGTGCAGTTGCATGTTTATGTACCTGGAGGACAGAGAGCACAGTAGTTACATTGTCATTCTTCAGGAGGTGTCCTTTATTGAAACAGGATCTCTCACCCACTGGCGTTTACCAGGCAGGCTAGGCTGTACCTGGAGGACAGAGAGCACAGTAGTTACATTGTCATTCTTCAGGAGGTGTCCTTCTTTATTGAAATAGGCTCTCTCACAGACTGGCGTTTGCCAGGCAGGCTAGGCTGGCTGAGTAGGGAGCCTCAGGGACCATCCTGTAATCCTGTATCCATTTGTCTCCATCTCCCCCATTTCAGCCTCCCTAGCACTGTGATTATAAGGGAGCCACCGTACCAGGTTTTTTTTTTATGGGTTCTAGGTCTTCATGTTTGCAGGGAAATCACTTTACCTCCTGGGAAATCTCTTCAGTCTACCTTCCTAAAATTACATTTATCTACTTATTTAATGTGAGGAGAAGAATTGTGTGCCATATTGCATGTAAGAAAACTTGTGATAATTTTTCCTTTCTTTTCACTATTTCAGTTGTAAGGATTAAACTGAAGTCATCAGGCTTGATGGCAAGTTGAATCATATCACCTGCCTGCCTGCTTTAAAATGTATTGAAGCCCTTTATGTGTGTCCTGTATTAGTTTGTTTTCTATTGCTGTGATAAGACTCCATGACCAAAATCAACTTTGGGAGGAAATAGTTTATTTCATTTTATAACTTCCAGGTCATTTTATACCACCTCCTGAGGAACTGATATGTAACTCGCTTTATTTCATATTATAACTGAGGGAAATCAAGGCATGAACTCAAGGCAGGAACCTGGAGGCAGAAACTGTGGCAGAAGACTTGGAGGAGAACTGGTTACTGGCTTGACTCAGCCTGCTTCTTATACCATCCAGGACCAGGACCAATTGTTCAGGGGCAGCACCACCCACAGTGTAATCCGATGGGCGCATTTTCTCAATTAAAGTTCCCTCTTCTTAGATGTCTCTTGCTTGTGTTGACAACCAAACCAAACCAAGAAAACAAACCAAAACTAACCAATACAATTGACCCTTTGTCACTTGACACACAAATACATCCCTATTAAATCATAAAATCCCCTTTGTTTGTCCCTAAAATGTCATATTTTATATTAATATCACAGTATAAAATGTAATATAACTTTAAATGTTCCATGACCTTTAAAATTTTTTCATTGCTTTAAAAAGTACATGTTCTCCTTAAAAATCCAATGTCTCCTTAAAAGTCTCTTAACTGTGGCCTCCTAGAAAACTAAAAGTAATTGAAATAGTTTCTTTATTCAATTAGGGGAAATAAACAGCCCTGTCACAGCTAAGGCAAAGCAAAACTACTTCCAACAATGTAAATAATTGAGTATACAATATCTGGGGTTCACTCACAATCTTCTGGGCTCCAAAGGACTTAGGCAGCTCCACTCTGGCTCTGCCTTTCAGAGCACACATAGCATGGCTCATACGCTCAGGCTGGCTTCACACCACAGCTGCTACTGTTCTTGGGGGTCACCCTACAGGCCTGGCATTTCCAATATGCTTGGATCTCCACAGGCTGCACCTTCGCCAATAGATTTCTGTCCTCTCTTTAGTGACTCTTGTAGTGATAGGGGAGCGCAGGCCTGCTTTTCGTCCCGTCTGGCTCCCGCACGGCTAGCTTAAACCCCGAAATAACAACACACAAATTGTATT
>LOJH01110078.1:1124-11514 GCA_001685095.1 Ellobius talpinus
GAAAGAAAGAAAGAAAGAAAGAAAGAGGGAGGAGGTTTGGCACCTGTCTCTGAGTCAGCATTTCAAACCTATTATAAAGTTATTATGTAATCACCAAAATGCAAAATTATGAAATAGTGATAGTGGAGGGCAGAGGCTCTGAGAATTCCAAAAGTGGGAGACCAGAACAGCTTCCAGACACAAAGCATATTTCATTTTTGTTTTTATTTAATTTTGTTCTTGTTGGTTTTTTAAAATTGATTTTTATTGTGCTCTAAAATTTTCTCTGCTCCCCTCCCTGCCTCTCCCCTCCCCGCCTCTCCCTCCCCTTCAACCCTCTCCCAAGGTCCCCATGCTCCCTATTTACTCAGGAGANTTTACTCAGGAGATCTTGTCTTTTTCTACTTCCCATGTAGATTAGATCTATATTTTTGCACCCCTATCACAGTTTCACCTCCTTCCTCTCCTCACAGCTCCCCCCGTCCAACCCCATCCACTCTTCCTCCTCTGTTTCTCTTCAGAAAAGGGCAGGCCTCTCAGGAAAATCAACCAGCCATGGTATATCAAATTACAGAGAGACTAGGCACCTCCACTTCTATTAAGACTGGACAACCCAGTCATAGGAAAGGGTCCCAAAAGCAGGCACCAGAGTCAGAGACAGCCCTTGCTCCCACTGTTAGGAGTCCCACAAGAAGACCAAGCTACACAACTGTAACATATATGAAGCATACTTCTTACTCAAATGCATGAACATGCTGAGAGGATCTGGACGTATTTATAAAGTTTAATCAATTAAGCAATTGGTTCATTTACTCACGGAATATTTACTGAGCCTGCATACCACATTACTATACAGTGTCAGAAGGGTGGAAACAGACTCTTCCCCATGAGTTAACTCAGGAAACACAATGCACATGGGCTAAATGTAAACAAACATACACTTGTGAGAACACAAGAGGGAAGCTGATCCCACATGGAGACGTTTTATTAAAATCAGTGCTTTGCAACACTGAAGCCGGCAAGCTGTAAATTCTGGTATCTTCTGGCAGCATGAGAATGGAGAAGAGACACATCCTCATGTCAGGATCTAAGCAAACAGGCGGGCTCTGCAATGAAGGGCTGGACAGTCACTGAGTGGGATGTGGGAGTTCTTTAGCGATTGGAAGAGTGCCCAGAGAGTGAGAGCAGACATGATTAGGACTTGGGCTGATGATCAAAGAAGAGATAGAAATGGAGGTAAGGAAAAGCATATCTATAAGGGAAGCTCTGTAAGCAACCACATTGAGGGAGATGCTTCTGGGAGGTGCAAGTATGTTATCTCCATAAAGTAACTATTCTTCCCATCTCCTTATGGTGCCTTCAAGTACATCAGCTTCCTGAGGGGTGGTCCTCTGGATGGAAGATTGGCAGGTTCAGTTGGGTTAGTGTTGCCAATTGCCTTGCCAATGAAAGAAGCACATTCTTCATCTAAGAGCTCTGATCCTTGGCACACTAAGGATCGAGAGGAATGATCTGCACAATAGACATTTCCACCTCAAGGAAACTGGAATGTGCCATTTCTTAAGACCTAAAACTTGTTATAGTCCCATATATTTTCTTCTTTTTCCCTTTTTAAACTTCCTTTTTATATATTCTTTGTGTTTTTTGGCATCATACATCTCAATCTTATTCATTTCCCATTGATTTTTCTATCTGTGATTCCTTACCTTTGTTCTCCTTGATGATCAATTAAGAAACATGCTATATTCCCTGGAAACATGGATTAGTGATTGTGTAGTATGTAGTTGCTCCTATTAAAGCTCAGCATAAGAAATGCTCTGGGTTCATAGAGCTTCTCCCATGCCCTTTGGCTCTTTAGCCTCCCCAGCTAAAAATTAAAAAGAAAAACAGGTGTACATTTTCCCAACAATAAACTTTCTTTAAGAACATCAAATAGGCAGGCTGATTAAAAGCTCATGATTAGTCTATTCTTAAGTGTATGTTCTAGGTGGTCACGATTTGGGGACAACTAAGGATTAAAAAAAGTAAATAGAAGAAATTGAATAATTACTTAGCCATTTTTCATGGCTCCAAATATCTCATCTATAACAGGATTACACTGGATGCTGACAATTTAATGAGAATAAATAGGCATTGACCCAGCACTGAAGGACCATGGTCTAGTGGAGGATAGAGTTATAAACTATGGCACCCCAAGACTCTTTTGTGTGCTGAGATAAAATCAGAGAAGTGTGGAGAGATAATGAAGCACACGGATGTGTGGGCTGCACATTCTGAGCAAGCACACCACTTACAGCCTGAGTCACGTTAAGTGCATCTTAATCCTCTGGAAGTTTACTTTTCTTTATGCATTCTGTCTTCTTGTCTAACAAGGGAGTATTATTATTCCTATTTGCTTTCTCCTTTTTTCTTAGCTCTTCTCTTTTGTCATTTTGTTAAAAATTCCATGCAATGTCTTTCAATCATATTCACTTTCCCTCCTCCAACTGACCCCCTCACACATAAATTGGTTCTTTTATTTTCTTCTTTTAATTGAACATTTTTATATATTTTGATAATGTGTCCCCCATCCACAACTCTTCCAAGATCCTCTCACTTCCCTATCTGTACACGCAACTTCATGTTCTCCCCCTTTCTTAAGAAAACACACACTAAGCAAAAATCCAAACAAAGAAACAAAGCAGTAAGACAAAAATGTTACAACAAAATAAAGAGTGCACTCATAAAACAAAACTGTGTTGCCAAGCTCCTCCTGGGCATGAGACTTGCCTTGAGTGCGGTTGACATACCACTGACTCTCCGCTGGGAGAAAACGGATTTTTCCCTTTGCCACCAGGTATCAGTTGCAAATAGCTTCTTGGTTAGGGTGAGGCCTGTGTCCGTTTCCCCCTCTTAGGGCTGGGACTTCATCTGAACTGAATGTGGGCAGGTCCTGTGTTTCCTGTCACAGTCTCTGTAAGTTCATCCTATTTTTTTTTATTTAACTGCATCCTAGGTCCATTGTAATTAACTCAGACAAACTAATGTATCATGGCAACAGTGAGACATTCTTACTAGCTATTTCTTTAATAGCTGTCTGGAAGGATTTCCTACAAGAAGGTACCTCTGAGATGATGCAGGGAATAATAATGAAGAACATTTCCAGACTAGGGTGACTGTGCTTGCAAGAAAGAACATTGTGGGAAGATATCAGATAAAGATAACTGGGAAATAGAAATGTCTATTTCTATTTCCAGAGCTTATATCTTCTGGTGAAAGGTAGAAGATGCATTATTTATGGGGAAGATAATGTTGGAAGACACACAGAGGCTAGGTGATGCTTAGTTCTTTGTGACATGCAGAGAGATTTGGACTTGAACTATGATATGATACAGAAATGGAGAGATATACTCACTGGAGTCATGTGGGAAAGTTATATTCAGGTCATTGCACAATGAAACAGGAAGAAATGGGTGACCAGGAAAGCAGTTCAAAGACAGCCGTAAGAGTTCAGATAATAATAATGTTCTGAAAGCTTTAGCTATGGGAGGAGGGAAAGTCAAGATGCTAATGATATTAGACAGTACACTACATGGGATTTAGTAATTCATTGCACTTGTCAGGTGATTAAGGACTAAAAGTGTAGGCTGACTCAGAGAAATGTCTGTAATATGAAAGAAAAGGATTCTTCCAGACAACTTAATGGGTGACAATTCCAATTATTGCTGTCATTTGCTTGCACCATACTTATCCCCAGATGAATAGCAGTTTTTCTCATTGTGCAAGAATGTACCTGATTGAATCCTGGCTAACATGTTATTGATTCTTAAAGGACAGTAGTTAACTCTGGGCTTAGCAATTCACAAAAGTTAATGCAAGAAACTGACACAAATTTCAACCAGCAATTACAATGAAGTGAAAGGATGCTGGTTGAAGGGAATCTGCCTCCAGAATGGACTTCAAGTTCATTTCTACATTCAGAGATTCAATGCTTTGTGGCCTTTTCAGTAAGAGACTTTAATCCTACATCCAACCAGCATTATGGGATTTAGTTAGATCATTTCGTTAATTCCAGAATGGAAAAGTTCATTTATACAGCTAACGCTTGCTACATGTGCTTTGAAGCAGAACACAAAAAGTTAGCATACTCAGCTTTGTATGAAAAACCTTAATGTCAGGCTGGGAAAACCTCCAACCATCCCAGAGGAGTGACTTAGGATTACAGTTTGGACTAGTTTAAGTCTCGTCTCTACCTGTGCTAATCTTCTTCTATGCACATTTGTTCTTCTTTTTAGGAAACTTGTCACTATCGAATTACTATCAGGGAAACAACCATCTAGAACCAGTGAGTATGTTATTTGGTTTGGGGGTAGAGGGGTAGAGGGAAAGTGGTGTTAACCTACCCTTAAGTTTGGATATATCTTGCTCTAAAGGCATCCAGAGTAAAATTTTAAGCCTTCAAAAATGCTGTGAGATGCTAAGAGAAATAATTTAAAAATAGCATCAAAGGAAAAGAGTAAAATAAAATGATGAGTACTGAAGATTGTAGGTATAACTGAGGTAAAGTTAATTAAGAAGAAAGACTGCATAATAAATTATAACAAGCTCTAGTATTATAGAATATATGAAAATAAAATGTTAATACAACTAACTTCAGCTAAGATTTTCTATCAGATAGTAATTAACGAACATTTTGCTTCATATTCATGGTCGTAAGAAGGCATGGAATTACCTCGAATTGTAGGCTATAGCTATTGCTATTGATTCCCCCAGAAAACTTGGTGATGAGATCTTTGTTGTTGAATTTTTATTTTAAGATGTGTTACATTAGTTTAGGCTGTGGAATGCTATGGGACAATGGTTTGTACCCTGTCACTTATATTTTAAATAAATGCTAATTGGCCAGTAGCCAGGCAGGAAGTATAGGTGGGACAACCAGGCAGGAAGTAGAGGTGGGGTGACAAGAACAGGAGAATTCTGGGAAGAAGAAAGCTTAATTCTGCAGTCCTGAACCAGCCACAGAAGAAGCAAGATGTGACAGCCTTGCTGAATAAGGTACTGAGCCACGTGGCTAACATAGACAAGAATAACGGGCTAATATAAGTTATAAGCATTAATAAGATGCCTGAGCTAATGGGCCAATCAGTTTATAACTAATGTAGACCTCNCAACCAGGCAGGAAGTAGAGGTGGGGTGACAAGAACAGGAGAATTCTGGGAAGAAGAAAGCTTAATTCTGCAGTCCTGAACCAGCCACAGAAGAAGCAAGATGTGACAGCCTTGCTGAATAAGGTACTGAGCCACGTGGCTAACATAGACAAGAATAACGGGCTAATATAAGTTATAAGCATTAATAAGATGCCTGAGCTAATGGGCCAATCAGTTTATAACTAATGTAGACCTCTGTGTGATTTCTTTGGGACTTAATGACTGTGGAAACCAGGCAGGACAGAAACCCTGACAACAGTGGAACATTTGTTTAATGATGCAAAGATGTGTTGCATTCTTTTATGTTGCATTTGTTTAACTCTTTGAAGCTGTCTTACTTTGCCTGTTTAAAATACATGATAGGTCTTATAAAGAGCTGAATGGCCAATAGACAGGAGAAAGGATAGGCAGGGCTGGCAGACAGAGAGAATAAAAAAGCAAGTGAGATCAAGGAACAAGAAAAGAAGGGAACAGTCACCCAGCCACACAGTCAGGCTCAGAATAAGAGTTAAAGTAAGATTACAGAAGTGAGAAAAGGAAAAATCCCAAAGGCAAAAAGTAGATGAGAAAATTTAAGAAAAGTTGACTAGAAATAAGCCTAGCTAAGGCCAGGCATTCATAAGTAATAATAAATCTCCATGTGTTTTATTTGGGAGTTTGGTGGTAGCCCCCCAAGAATAAAAAGTAAAAAATTAACCAGAAACAGATCTTACTGCTGAAGACATCACATACTGGAGTCATAGGACGTGGAAAAGTCAAGTTGATGTAAGCCTGGAAATTTCATATGTACTGGTTAGTTTTAGAGATGCTGAAATGTTCTATTTATGACAGTTGGAAAGAAAAAATATTCAATAATCATACCTACCTATGAACCCTGTCAGCGACAGTAATGACAAGGCAGTATATGCCCAGTGGTGCTATAGTGGCACAAAATATCATGGCTGTAAACAACCATTCCATGATTTGATTTAAGGTCTGCTCCATGGATGGAACCCATGCCTGGAACCATTACCTGGGCCAAGAACCCATGACTAAATGGGTCCAACGTCTTAAGGGAAAACCTAATACTATTATTCTGCAAATAGTATTAAACTGTCCCTAAGGTTTTCATACTCATAGACTAGAGCATCTTTCAACCTTCAAGGAGAATCTCTTTTTTCAGCAGATAGCAGTTAACACAGAGACCCACAATTGGGCATCATGTGGAGAGTAAGAAAGTGTGACATGCTCAGTTCTATATGTGATGTCTGGATCACAACCCTTTCCCCAAAGCTCGGGTATTATAGTAGAAGAGGAGTGCAAAGATTGTAAGAACCAGAGGCAGTAGCCACCTGCAGAGAAATACTATTTGTTTTACATGTCAGGGCTGTTTCACACAGAAACTCAAAGCAAGCAATACTAGAGGGCCATTTTACATGGAAACTCAATGCAAGTGTTACTAAGGGCCATTTCACATGGAAACTCAAAGCAAGTGTGACTACAGGGCCATTTCACACAGGAACTCAAAGCAAGTGTGACTACATCATGCACGAGACCTGTACCAAACCAAGCCAGCCTAAATCCCAACATGGACTGGGAAGGGGCTCATGCAGTCCCACACTACTAGGAGAACAGTAACTGGTAACTGATGGTTGCTATAGGAGGAAGAATAAGTTTTCTTTTGGGGTGTGGCCTCTAAATGACTCCAATAAATAAATGGTCCTACGCCAATGCACTTGCAGGCAGCACTAACTGGACTTAGTTGGGTTTATAAAGGAAAGAAAAACTTATGAAAAGTTATGAAGGAAAAGTGGTGAGGATAGGGAAAGATTGTAGGGAAGGAAATAGAATGTGGGTTTGATCAAAATCTTATGTGTGTTAAACATATCAATAAAAAGGAAGTCAGGAAGAGATGTGTGGAAATTACTTTCACACATAATGTTATTTAACTCTCAATTGTTTTTGTTTTGGGTTGTACCTGCTGGCACCATGGTGTAATGATTACTGCTCTGAACTTGGATTGTTAATTTCACGACTGTAAAGTGAGAAGGATAGCATCTCAATATGATAAAAATATTTTCTAAAGATTTTATATTTATTTATTTGTGCATGTTTGTGTGCACGCACACGTGTGTGTAAGCGCACATCCACGCTATCATGTGTGCATATTCTCAAAAGCAAGAAGAGTGTAGTTGCAGGTGATTCTGAGCTGCAGGAAGGGGGAGCTGAACTTGCATCATTCAGAAGGGCAAGACGTGCGCTCAGCCACTGAGGCATCCCTCGTTTGAAATATGTCGTATTGGGCAATCCCAAAGAATAACAACTCAGTTACTTTATTGAAGAATATGCTCTGCAGATGTTCTCTTATCTCTGAACCTTTACAAATTCCTTGGTTTTGTCTCTTTGTGGGGGTCTCTTAACCCTTGGGGTGGAGGAAAGAATCTTACAAAATTCAGGAATGAAAGACTTGTCGCATTGCATGTATTCTAATGATTATTGGTCGAAATTTTAATGTTCTTGAATATGTTAGCATCTTAATATATTATTGTTGTAATAAGGAAGATCAAATTTTCTGTTATCGATAATAACTGATAACATATTGAACATCTACTAGGTATGAGATATTCAGATGAGCTCTTTATACATTACACTATTTAGTTATCAAAACTTCATTATGAGTCAGGTAATGGTGGTGTATGCCTTTAATCTTAGCACTTGGGAGTCAGAGGCAGGTGGATCTCAGTGAGTTTGAGGCCAGCCTGGTCTACAAAGCAAGTTACAGGATAACCAGGACTGTTAAAGAAACCCTCTCTCTAGCACAACCCCTGCAAAAACCCAAACTTCATTATGAGCTATTAGCATGATTCATTGTTTCAGATGTGCATCTTTTCCATACCTTAACTTATTAGCATTTTGATGAGTCTCATACTAAATGGCACCCTACAATTATATTAAAAACATGGTCCTTTTATGATACTTAAAGTTGCACCAGGTACAAATGATAACACCTTAGATTATAAAAAACACACAATTAACCGTTTCACAGGTGAAGAGTTACTGAGATTAGCAGCGTGCACAGGGTCATAGTAAAGGGACGTGAGAGACTCCGTCACCCTTACAACTGGAGAATACTGTTCTCTACCGTCTCATTGCGTATCAGCTATCTATGCCATCTTGGAATAGTGTGAATTTTCTGTTTCTTAATAGGTAATGATTTTGATAATCTTCCTTCCATCAGATTGGGAATTTCTTATCCTGTTAATTATGCCAATAGCAAAGATGCATTGAGTACCTGTGTATTTGGCTTTGTAAGAACACATACTAAAGAGGTTTCTCAGCAGGAAATAAAATACCCCTTCCCACTTAGATCAATGGTTTATGTCATTTAGCTGGAAATGCATTTTTCCCTTTTTCTTTGAGGTACCTATGATTTTTAAAAGCTAAATAAGACTATCGATTGTCAGCTTTCTGGCACAGGGACTTCAGACTAGGAATGCAGTTCTCAGGGAAGAGAGCAGCCCTTCCTCCAGGGCTCTGAGAGGACAGAAGTCCAACGCTGGTGATGGCTGGCATTCAGCTGCAGAACTGTGTGTGTAATAAATTCAGTAGAAAGTTACTTTTCTTCTGGACAAAGTCAATTAGCTAACAGATGGTCAGCAAATTACCAAGCAAATTGAGAATGGGCTAGGATGAGCTAGCTACAGGTGACAGATTGTGCTGTCAAGTCATCTCACCTAAGGAGTGCAGTTTATCTCGAGAATTTATACATAAGGGTTTATATTGCTTGCTTACATAAAATAGGTTTCTTTTGGGTTCGCAAGCCCTTAGTAGACTGCATGGGACATGACTCACAAAGGCCTGACTGATAAAATACTTGCTCACTCCTTTCGTCTTGGGGAGTCTGGTTTGGGAGAAGGTTTGATTTCAATTGTATTTCCCTGACATCTGCAAGGACAGAAAGTTAGCTAGGAGAGAGTCGAATAAGTGCTGGGCGTTGTTTAGTGATGCAGGCTCATTCGATCACAATGGTCCTATCAGTCTGTGTTTATATAGTCGCGATTTTATGCTTCTGTGTGTCTGCTATTACTCCCCGCCAGCCGCATGTGAATATTTAAAATCCAAACAGCTGCTGCTTTGTTGAAGAGATGGCGGCGAGTTGATCCACAGAGTATAAACCCAGCAGCGATGTGTTCTGAATTAATATTCCACGAACAACAACTGCCGTTCCACTGCCAAGACTGTAAATTTGAAACTTTCTGAGGCTTCTGCTTTCAATTTCTAACAATCTTAGTGTCGCTGTAATGTGGGACCCATGGATTAGAATATCTCCAGGAAATCCCACGGGGGCACGGAAGCTAGGCCAACCGCGGGAGCCCTGATGCAGGAGGAGGGACTTATCCCGCAGTTCTTGCCTTACAGTTGAATCTAGTATGTGTGCTCTCTGGGATTTACTTTCTTTCTCTTTTCTATATCTGTATATTGTTATGAACAAAGAGGGAAAGCTATTGAGAATTTCTCTCATTCTCCAGTTCTGACCAAGTCAGCAAATGAAGCCCTGTTCTACCATGTCCTGTCTGTGTAGTGGATTGTTGATCAATGGACCTTTCGTTCTGACAAAATCATGATGAATGCATGAGGATGGAGCTCTGCCTTCTACCAGTTAATAGCACATCATGATTCTTTGCTTTATCATCCTAAAAGATAAAGGTTTCTTAATGTTTTGCTGTTCTGAGCAAATGACTTAATACACAGCTAGTATATTTGGAAGGGGAGTGTAACTACAATTTTAGGGTGAACCCCTCAGCCCTGGAATCCCCAGTAGCTAAATTCCACCATCTGTTCCAATGTGTCAAGCAAGGGATGAGTCATGATGAAAAACAGAGAGGAGATTTAATTTTTGTGGCTACACTGGGAAGAATATAGGGGTCTACTGACCCCAGGTCTGCCTTTAGGGTACCAATGTGAGGGTTCGGTAGCAATAGAAAGGAACTGGGCAAAGGACATAATCAAGCTGCCATAGACAGGGTAAGTCATATTAATTGTTGTTTCAGTTCCTTCTGCAGGGTTTGCAAAGAAGGTCCTTATTGTTATCCCTTGAGGCGACAAGCGGGATTGATTGTTGGAGATGATCACTTCTGCTTGGGTGCAATTGCCCTCAACTGGAAGACAGCATATCCTTCAAAGTTTTGTTCTTTCTAGAATCCAGAATGACTGCAGGATGACACTGACCTGTGGCGCGCCACATC
>LOJH01110401.1:2808-14970 GCA_001685095.1 Ellobius talpinus
CCTTCCTTCCTTCCTTCCTTCCTTCCTTCCTTCCTTCCTTCCTTCCTTATTCCTCCCTCCCTCCCCCCCTTCTTCTTCTCTTCTCCTTCTTCCTCTTCCTTCTCCCCATCCTCATCACTGGTGTCACTGCAAGTGAAAACGTCCTCAGCAACAAGCTGGTTCCCCAGGTCTTCTTTCAACCCATCATCTTGCAGACACTCAGACTGAGTTAGACAATAGCACTCCACAGACCTCAGGGCAGGACTGATTGTACCTCCTACAGCCTCCAGGAAGATTACAGTTGGGTGCACCTTCCTTCAAGGACAGCTGGCATTAAAGCTGCAAATATTGACAACTAACTCCAGTGAGAAAACATCCATAGAGATGAAAGAGAGAATTAACTGTAGAATACAGGCTGTGATTTAGAAGAACAGTGCAAATAAAGGCAGCAAGAGGGAGGGCAGCAGGAAGGACCATTGTACCAGTGGCTTTTACTGGAATAAAACACCTTGACCAAAGCAACTTGTAGAAGGAAGGGTTTATTTGGTTCACAGTTCCAGAGGGCTGAGTTCATGGCAGGCGTAGCAGCTGGAGCAAGAAGCTGAGGGCTCACATCTTAAACTATAAGCATGAAGCCGGGAGAACTAGAAATGATGCGTGTCTCTAAACTCTCAAAGCCCACATCTGTGACATACTTCCTCCAGCAAGGCCACACCTCTTAAGCCTATCCGAATAGTGCCACCAACAAGAGATTAAGTATTCAACCTGGAGGATAATTAACATTCAAACTATCATCTCCACTGTGTTCAGGATGGCAACTTTTTAAGGCCTGCTTGCATGAAGGTCATCCTCCTCCTAGCCATTAATTTCTGTTTCTTCCCAACCTGACAGGTAGGACTGATGTCACCATGCCTGAAGAGACAAAGTCACCACAGAAGGATCATGACCTGGTATAAACCAGCATGGTGACTTTCTTTTTTCTTACACACACACACACACACAAACAGACACACACACACAAACACACACACAACACAGTGGTGCTTGGATTGAACACAGGTCCTCAAGCATGCTAAGTAAGTGCTCTACCACTGAACCAACCTAGTGATCTAATTCAATGAACTTAAATATGTCAGCAAAGCTAGAATTTTAGGTCCAAAATACATTGAATAATCAATATCTTTTAAAAAAGTAGCTCATAGAAATGGAACTAGTGCAGTAGGGTAGGAAGCGGCTTACCTCGAATGCCTGAGGACATGTGCTCCATCTCCAGGACCCATGCAAAAAACTGGGTGTGGTGGTGCATGCTTGTTATCCCAGTGCTGGGGAGACAGAGACTGGTGGGTTCCTGTGTCTTGCCTGAAAAATAAGGTGGACAGTTAAGGAACACACACACATGCACGCATGCACGCTCGCACACACACACATGCACACACACACATACACACATACGCATGCACGCACACACGCACACAATCTCAGAGACAAAGAAAGTGAGTGTCTGCATGGTCATAGGCCCCTTTTAATTATATAGCTCATGTGCTAAAACAGGTCACAATTATCTCTGAATTGATTTTCCTCCACAGTGAAGTCCTCTAAAGTCAGTCCTGGGTCAGGACATTGGCCATGGAGGCTTTTGGCCCCTCCCACCATTATTAACAGGCTCTCTAGTGAGGCACAGGAGTCAGAACTGACATCAAGGCCCTCAGAGGATTCTCAGTGCACATGCAAGTTTGAAAAAGACTGCATGCTGCATGCTTCATAGGTTTTAGGTTCCCTTGGGAACACAAAGGTACCCCTAGGGATGTTCTGGGGGACGGAAGAGAGGGAGCGGGGGTTGAAGAGTTGGCAAAGGAGGGAAACAAAAGAAGAGAAAATATTGTATTTCCCACATTTTCCTTTGAATGAAACATCTTACTAAACAGCATGCACACCCATTAGTGCCCACCAGCAGGGGCATAGTTTCTGTAAATGTTCTAGAACCTTCTACACCAGAGTACATGAGAGTATGCTGAGAACACCATAAGCTTCCTTGTTTTCTTCTCACTACCAAGATGGACGCATCAGAAATCACCGAGATGGCTGCCGTCAAACCACACACCACAAACTTTCTCTCATATGACTTCCTGCAGCTCCCTGAAGTGACCTGTGGCCGTGAACTGGAAGTGTCAGTGGGCACTAGTAAGGTACATTAAATATATTTTTTAAAAGTTGTGATATTCATATTTTCTAGGGGATGTCGTACTCTGTAGAGTGGTGCTCACTGCATCACAGACTCTGCCCTATCTTGAGTACTGTCCATGGGAAGATGCTCGGGGAGGATGTCTTCATTATACCGCTCATCCTGTGTGTGCACAACCGTGGGTGCACATGCCAGCATCCTACACACCAGGTGGGACAATGGTGACGTGCTTGTGGGAGGCAGGGTCTTGGTGGTGTCACAAGAATGCTATCCTCCTCCTTGCATGCATCCTCAGGCACAGCCGTCTCAGTGGAAGCTGCCATCTTCCCCATTGTGTCCACTCATTCCTTTGTTAAAAGGGAACTGAGCCCAACTCTAAGTCCAGCCTTTGTTCTGTGATGGAGAGGTTGGAACTTAGTCACCTCCCTTCTCCAGACCTGCTTCCAGAGACTCTCTATTGGTGACAAATAGAAGACATTGGAAGAATGCTGGAAACTGGGCGGGGCCGGAAGGACTTCTACTGTCATTGCCTTCCTTGTCCTGAAGTGGTAGACTTCAAGCTTAGGACTTGACATATCCCTTTCTCAGAGTCCCGAACATCGACTTTACAAAGCTGTTTGCTTATCCATGCCCTGGCCCCAGGACCCAATGATGCCTTCCATTCCCTCACTGTCCTTTACTTACCGGGTAGGAGCTGCATCTGAGATTAACATTGAGGTCACTTCAGTATCCCTGCTTATGCCTTCCTGCTCCTATCCCCGCCAAAGGCCAGCTCCCTGTACCTCCTTTCCTGGATTTGAATGATCTAAATCTGTTTTCCTGCCTGTGGGCTGAGAGCTGTTACTAAGTCAATTTTGTAAAGACAAAACAGATTGATTGTGCACAAACCAGGCTTTGTTCTGAGCGATAAGGTTCCAGACACAGAGAGCCGCATGCCGTGAGAGATTTCATCCACAAATAGGCTGTGGCCAGACCATACACAGAAACACTCCATGGCTTACAGCCAGCCAAGGAATCCAGCTTGTGGCCTAGAACCACAGTCCAGAAGTCCACCTGCTTAGCAAGAGCCAGAACCGTGGGAATTCACATCGTGGCCCACACACAGCCCCTGGAACAACGGGTCCAAGGACACTGCCCTGTAAGCCTATGTCAACTTCTCTTCTCACTTCCAACTTAGTACTAAGCCTGGGAAAGCCCTGCAGGTTGCTCTAATCAACCACATTGGAGGCTTCCTTTCTAGTTAGTCTGACCATAACCCACCCCTCCCAGCAGCTTCCCATCATAGTCACCTAGAACTTCTGGTTTCCCCACTCCAGCTTCCCCGCTACTACCCAGCCCACATTTGGGTCTCTTTCAGAATGCAAGATGTGGCAGCTCTCTCATTCTACACAAGACAGAGAGCATCTGCTCTCTACACAAGACAGAGAGTGTCTCCTCCTCTCATGTGGACAGCCTTTGTGTCCATAGCAGAAACCATGGTGTCTACAGCCAAGCTCACGGATAGAGAAGAATGCCAAGATAGCAATGGTCATTTCCTCTCTGAAAAAAAATGAGAGTTTTTCCAGGGTCACATAAATAGAAGGATGGGACCAACATGTAGGCAGAAGACAGAGGATCCACCTTGCTCGTTCTGAGGTAAACCTTATGGAAAGAGGTAGTGGGTGTTCAGGTGTGGTTAGAGGCTTACCACATGGTTTGGGCGGGGGTGGAGTGGTGTGGGAGTGGATGAGTCTCAGGAGGTAGTGAAGGTCCTATCCTGATATAGCTGTTGCTAAAGTTCAGGCTTGGCAAAAGTTCCTTGGGGGCCTGTTTCCTCTGGTGGGGGCAATGGAGGGAGTGAGAAGTAGCATACCTGTGGACCTGAGGAGGCAGGAGAGCAGGCCACAGGTGTGTAGACCAGAGAGGGTAATGCAAAGTTAGGCATGAGGAGCCATAGAACCATGACAGCCACGGCTGAGCAGTAAGTACCCTGACACCTCCATACTGGAAGGTAACCTACCCCAGGGAGAGCAAAGGAGAACATAAAAATAAAGGGGGGGGTGACTCATGACCTAACTAATTTAAGCCTGAATTTCCTAATTTAAAATAGGCAGATTCAACACCTGTTGTTCATCAGACTAAAGGTTTTGTGAGGGAAACCGGTCTGGTTCTGGGTCAGCATAAAATGCATGCCTTGTCTTGTGCGCTCTCCAACCTTTCACACAGATGAAATTGTACTACTGCCATCAGCTGTAAGAGCAACGCCTCACTTCAAATCTCCTAGACATCCTTTCCGCTTCAGTAAGCTGCTGTTGCTTACTGATGCTAGCAGCTCCCTGTAGTGGGGAATGGGAGGGTTCTCCTGTTTGACTCCTCCAGGCAAGACCAGCAAATGCTCTGGCAGAGTTGATTCCAAGATGGTTGCCAAAAGTCACAAAAGTCAAATTTTATCATCCTCCCTCTCTGAGTATGAACAGGAGCCACGACCAGGCCACCAATAGGCTAACACTGGGTTAACTAAAGGGACATCTTCCTAGTTGAGTTGGTCACACCCAGGCCTGCCTCGTGGGAGAAGGTGGGGATATCAGAGATACACCTTCCTGCTGGCCTCAAGAAAAAAGCTGTGCCCATTCTGTGCCACAAGGAACTAAATTCTCCTGGTGATCCAGTGCAGCCTAGACAAGAGGCCTGGGCTCCAGATAAGAATATCAGCCTGTTTTAGACATAAAGCAAAGAAAAACCAGCCTACGGTTCACATCCCAGAGAACCTAGACAACAGTGAGGACCCTAAGAGAGACATACGTGGATCTAATCCACATGGGAAGTAGAAAAAAGGCAAGATCTCCTGAGTAAATCGGGAGCGGGGGGGGGGACCATGGGAGAGGGTAGAAGGGGAAGGGAGAGGAAAGGAGGGGAACGAAGAAAAATGAAGAGCTCAATAAAAACAATAAAAATAGTTATATCCCATATAAGTAAAAACAAAAAAATAAAACTAAACTAAAGGTACAAGGGGGGGAAGAATCTCAGCCTAGCTGATACTTAGATTTAAGTCTTGTGAGACACTGATGCTGGGCCCACATTCAATATGTTCATATTTCTCACATGCAAACGGTAGAGGTAATAATGAATGGCTGTATAATATATATCATTAAATTTATTGTGATTTACTATGCAGTAATATGAAACCTTAATGTATCATCCTCTCGTATGGTTCTTATTAGCTAACATTAACTGTGTGTGTTAATGGAAATCATTTAAAAAAATTTTTTTTTGCATACTAACCATAGTTTCCCCTCCCTCCTCTTTTCCTGTTCCCTTCCCCACCTTCCTTCTACCCCCACCATCCGCTCCTCCTCTGTCTCCAGAGGAAGGTAATGCCTCCCACAGGAGTCAAAAAGCATGGTATATCAAGTTGAGGCAGGCCCAAGCTCCTCCCTGCTGCATCAAGGTTGAGTGAGGCATCCCACCATAGAGAATAGGTTCCAAAAAGTCAGCTCATGCACCAGAGATAGATCCTGGTCCCACTGCTAGGGGCCCCACTAACAGACCAAATTACACAACTGTCACACACATGTAGAGGGCTTGGTCAGTTCCGTGCAGGCTCCCTAGCTGTCCATCCAGAATCCGTAAGTTCCCATGAGCTAAGGTCAGCTGTCTCTGTGGGTTTACCCATCATGATCTTGACTCCCTTGTTCACATAATCCTTCCTCCTTCTCTTCAACTGGACTTCTGGAGCTCAGTTCAGTGCTTGGCTGTGGATCTCTGCATCTGCTTCCATCAGTTACTGGATGAAGGTNGCTAGGAGTCTTAGCTGGGGTCATCCTTGTGGATTCCTGGGAGTTTCCCTGGCAACAGGTTTCTCCCTAATCCCATAATGACCCCCTCTATCAAGATATCTCTTTCATTGTTGTCCCTCTCTGTCCTTCCCCCAACTTCACCATCCTAATCTCTCATGTTCCCATCCCTTCCTGTCTACCAGGAGATCTCATCTATTTCCCCACCCTGTGCTGTTTCTGCACAAATGTCAGCAAATCTGCCCCCGACTCCAATCTAGAAATCGCTATGCTACTTTCAAGTTGACCTTTTAAAAAGATTTCTAGTGATACATCTTTGACTTCACGGTCAAATAATTTTATAAAAAAATTTATTTCAAATAATACCAATAAGTGTAGCTAAATTTTGAAATATATAACTTATATGCAGACCTTTTTGTTGTTGTGTGATGATTTATTTCATGTTTTGTTAGCATGATCACAGGCTGTAGAAAGCTCGTGGTTTGGGAAGCAGTAGAATTGTTTATATTGGGTTTATCCTTTGGCAGATAACGACTATGGACTAGAAGTTAAAGGCCTACCTGAAGGTACTGGAGGGCAACGAATAATAGAACTGGGAAAGAATTTACGAAACCAGGAAATGTTGTGTGTAAAGAAAGCTTCTCTCCAAGGGTGGCCCTAGTCAGTGAGCTAGGGATGACTTGAAGCCAAAGTCTCACCTGTATATTGCCTAAGCCACTTGTGTAGCTGGAACTGAAGGAAGAAATCTGGAAAAGAAGGAGCCACAAATGGATGGGCCCAATTCTACCTACAAACTTCCTGGCTGATCATTGGACATGTGTGTATCTGTGTGCGAGTTGTATGTGTGTGTCAGTGCGCACATGCGCATGGGGAGGGGAGGAGGAGAGAGAGGGGGAGGGAGAGAGAGAGGGGGAGAGAGAGACCAAGGGACAAGCCACATCATTCAAGGCTACACCTTGAGCAGCATCCTTCCAATCAGGCCTCACTACCTGTCACCTTCCAGCTATGCCATCAGGTTGGACATCCATTAGTGGAGTAATCCACGTGAAGTACATCATGATTCCCAAGGTTCCCACCCTTGTCAGACAAACTATATCACCCCTTCCTCCTGAGTGTAGGCAGGAGTTATCATCAGTCCATGGTTCAGTTACCTCCCAGGATTCAGATCCAGCTGAGGACCAAGCCTTCGGCAGACCAGTATCTTGGTGGACACTTAATATCCAAACTGTAGTAAGAAGGCCTAACAAATTGGAGGGGTTTTGGTAAAGAGCTGGAGTTTCCCACTGAGACCCTAGAAAGGCCATGCCTTGGAATTAAACACTTTGCCAGGGATGTTAGGACTCATTCTAAAGAGGAGAGCCATAGCTGACCTGTTCTAAGGAAGCATGGAAAAAAAGTTCCAACAAGTTCAGGATAACGGTAACTTAATAGACGGTTGAAACAAATGTAGCACCCTTCAAAGCAAAACATGCAGAATCTACATACAATATAACATGTTAAATGTTAAGCATAAAATTGAAAAGTTTTCTAGGTTCATGACCAAAAGTAAAGTGTGAACCACATTCAAGAACAAAACAGCCAACAGGAAGTGGATCTGAGATGAGTGAGACACTGAGTGAGGGACTTTGGACCTGTTAGTCTAAGGATGAACTTAGAGGAGGGGATGGATGGTCTTTGAGGGTAAACAGATGGACAATCTCAGCAGAGAAATTCTACTCAACCCTAGCAGAAATAAAAGGAAATTCTAGAGTCGAAAAGTACATCTAAAATACACATTCTATATACAAATAATACGTATCTGATCTAAAATCCAGAAAAATGAAGGACTGAAGCCAATGAGGAGAATCACAGTGATCCATGGGACATAACAAAACAACTTAATCATGCATATCTTTGAGGTCTCAAAAGGAAGGAAGAAAGAAAACGGGACAGGAAGAGGACTTTAAAAAATAATGAAAAAAACTCAAATATGACATAAAAGTTCCTCTTAGAGTTCAAAGAATTTCATTAAGGCATTGGAGCACACCCTTCCAAAAACAAACAAACAAACACCACAACAAAACAAAGACTATAGGAACAGAGTTGATCAGCTGAAAACAAAACAGCAAAGAGAAAGCTTTGGGATCATCAAAGTGGAATGTGTTCTGTGTCGTGGGCTTGTCACCACAAGCTTCAGTGGCCAGGAGACAAGAAAATAGATACCAAAGGTGGGTGAACGCAGATCTGTTCCAGCAGAGATCAGTGTTTACAAATCCTGGTGAAATAAAAATTATTTTCAGACAACTGAAAGCCAAGATAACTTGCTGTTAATCAATTTACTCAGAAGAGAAGCAGAAGGAACCTGGGGGCTGAGGGGAAGTTGGCTCCTCATGAAGCTGCTGTCACATTCATAGAGAAGAAAGAGGATCAACACAAATGTAAAGGTGTGGGTGCATTAAAAAATAAATAAATAAAAGAAAATACTACACTTTTTATTTCTCTTCTAACTTAAAAACACTGTTTAAAATACAACTCACTGATGTGAACTACGTGAGTAGGACACCGGGAAGGAGGGGCAATGGAAGATGCTCTTCAACCTCTACCTGGTTTTCTGAGACATGGATCTCTACAGGCTCTGGCCAGACACGAATATACAGAGAAACCCTGTCTTGTAAAACTGAACAGGAAGAAGAAGAGTAGAAGAAGAAGAGGAAGTAAAACTAGAAGAGAGGGAGACAATTATTCCATTCATACCATTGGAGTATTGGACAGTAGATGGATCAGCCATCACAGAGAGTATTTCCAGAGACAAGGGGCACATTTGGTGAACACGTATGCGTTTGATAATAGGGTTCAGTGTTGGCTAGTTTTAGGTCAGCTTGACATAGCTAGAGTCATTAGTGAAGAGGGAACATCTACTGAGTAAAATGCCCCCATCAGACTGGCCTAGGACTCAGCTTCTCAATTAGTGATCAATGTAGGAGGGCCCAGCCCATTGTGTGCAAAACTACCCCTGGGCGGGTGTTCCTGGGTGTTATGCAAAATTATGTTGAGCAAGCCATAAAGAATAAACTATTACATAGCATTCCTCCATAGCCTCTGCTTCAGTTCCTGCCTCCAGGTTCCTGCCTTGAGTTCCTGTCGTAACTCCTCTGGATGACAGACTATAGGCTGTAAGATGAAACAAACCATTTCTTCCGTAAGTTGCTTTTTGTCATGGTGCTTTTTCATAACAATAGAAACTCTAAGAAAAGTATCAAAAATACAATATAAATGTAAGAGAGATTTGGAAGATGCAGAATCTTACTTAGAAACTTGAACATCTTTCTCTCTGAGACTAAGAGAATGAGGCAAGAATCAATACAAATATAGAAATTTTAAGCATCCATCAACCTCTCTTAAATTGACAATGTAATGTACTTTCTTTTTTCAATCATAACACATTGCTTGCTGGGGTATTCATTAGGACTCAACAAACTTCAAAAGATTAGAATTATTTTCCCTAGTCATAACAGAATTAAATAGAATATGAAAATACAAAAAGTCTTCAATTAACTTTTGATTAAATATGGCACATTTCCATACAGCCGACAAGTCAGAGAAATTACAAAGAACTTCACCTTGATATTGAGAATGTTGATATTGCCTTGATGCGTCTCACTGTGGGGATTCAGCAAACACGGTACTTTAGAGCAAAGAATAGGCTCAATGTTGATAGTCATAGGAAAAGGGAAGGCTTAATATCAGCTGTGTTTGCAGTGCCAAGAGCCACATTAAGAGAGCAAGTAAGCCAAGCCTAGAGGTCTGTACGCCCAGTTACTGCAGGGGACAAAAAATTCAGGGTCAGCCACAGCCTCAAAACAAATTCAGGACTAGCCTTCCTCAAAGTAAAATCTAAAATCAATAAGAAAACTAAAATGAAGGGCTGAGGATGTAGTTCAGTGGTAGAGAGAGTAATTGTTTAGTATGTATCAATACTAAACAAATAGGGAATGTGAATCAATCAATAGGGGAAGTCAATGAAACAGGAACCTTAAATACGGTAGCGAAAGCCACAAGTTAACTATCTAAAAAAAAATGTAAGTTTAGCTGGCTCCTAGCAAGACTAATGATGAGATGATGTGAGATGAAGTCCAACTTCCAGGAGTGTGGCCCCTGCAGAGCATGCTAACCCTGAAGGGAGATAAGGGAACCGGAAGTAACTCCATGCTAATGAATCTAATAGCTGTGTGCAATGCCCACATTCCTTGAAAAGTGTAACTTGAAATAAGCAGCATATAAACACATAGCAAAACCTGACTAGCTTCACAGCTCAAGAACTTGAACTCATAATCAAACACATGCTCAAAGACCCCTTCCAAGCTCAGATAATTTACGGAGGAATCCTGCCAAACAGCTAAGGAAGAAGTGATGCCATTCTTATTCAAAGTTATGGGTCAGCGTAATACAGACACCAACAGGGCACATGGATGATGTAAAAAAAGGAATTGCAGACTAACATCTTGTATGAAATATTTTTTTAAAATGCTCATTGAGAAAATACCAGCAATGCTGGGCTGGAGAGAATGCTCTCTGTAGTGAAGAGCACTTGCTGCTATTACAGAGAAATGGGGTTTGGTTCTCATCGCCCATATCCATTTGTAACTCCAGTTCCAGGTTGATCCAGTGTCCTCTTCTGGCCTCCATGGGACTGCATGTATATGATCCACATTCGGGTTGCATGCGTGTGGTGCAAAACACACATACACATAGTATAAAAAGAAACAAAGTCGTTAAGAAATACCAGCAATGTATAAAACAACTAAGAAACATAACATGTCATGCTTAACTGGTGCTTATTCTATTTGTGTTAAACATTAAAAAAAAGTATCAGCCAAGGTAATTTATCATAACACGGAAGTAGAGGAGAGCAATTAGTATCCCAACAGAGGCTGAGCAAGCAGTTACCAAAACACACCACATCATAAAAATCCTTAGCCAAGTGGGAATGCAAAAGAACTTCAGCTTATAAATGACCTCCAGGAAAATTCCCTCAGTGCTTAATGGTGAGCCAGGGAATGCTGGGAACAGCAGCCCTTGTGCTGATGTAGGTCCTTGTAGGGGTGGGAGTCCAAGAATAAGAGATGAGAAGCCGAGACTGAGAGGAAGTATAAAATTGACTGTAATCATAGATGATGTGACTGTTCATGTAGAAAACACGAAATCGCCAAAGGCTGCTGGACAAGAAAGTGAGTTTAGTAATCGCTAATATATAAAGTTGATATGCCCACACCAATTTCTTCCATTTTCTCATCTATAGTCCATTTTATTTCTCTACTAAATTTCACCAAAATAGGAAATGCTTTCAGCAATTTAACAGGAGGTATGTAAGATTTCTCTGCACAGAAATATCACTGAAATACTTTAGTGGCAATCTATATAGGTGAGTTAAATCAATTACTTAAATGGTTTGGAACAGTATCTGCATTTTAATCGACAAATTCAACTCAGTCTCTATGAAAATCCTGCAGACTTCATTCCTGAATTTAAAAGATGACTCCAGACACAGTCACCAAATCCTCTAAAGAAGAAGAATGTTGGAGCACTGATCGGGTCTTGAGACTCCCATAAAGCTACATTGACCAAGACTGTTAGTATTGGCATACTAACAGACAGGTAGATCGATGGGACATAATTAGACACAATTGTGTAGTCCATTGGATTTTAATAAATGTGTCAAAACAATTTACTCAGAGAATAATTAGTCCTTTAGAAAGAAAGCAGTTTTTTGTTTTTTTTTTTTACAACTATGAAGTTAAAATTAGACTCAGCCCTTGGCAGAATTCTGGTCTGAATTCTCTCATGTGTGATCTGTGCCTATGTGGCTATCGGTATGCCTGGTCTCTTGGATTCTATTTGGATTCTATATGCGTTTTAAGATAGGGATTTCTATCTCTGAAAAACAGACAAACCAAAATGCTCCTGGATGTGGGATGGATTGTCTTCACTCTACAGATCCTTGTATACAGTTCCTGACACGTGTGGTCCTGTTGTTCTTTGACCTCTTTTCACCTGGTGTTTTGTAGTGTTCAGTGCACAGGTCTCTTGTCACCTTGGTTTAGGGTTTTTACACTACTATAAATAGAACAGTTTTTTTGGGTTGTCCATTGTTAGCATTTAAAATACAGTTGAGTTTTGTGTGCTGGTTTTATACTCTGCAACTTTGGTGAATTTGAGGTTTAAATTTGGTGTGCATGTGTGTGTGAGAGA
>LOJH01110527.1:0-12049 GCA_001685095.1 Ellobius talpinus
CTCCGCGTGCCCAGGCAGCCGGGAGGCGGGCTGGGGGCGGGGAATGGGCGCGAGCAGGCTAAACCTATGAGAGTGAAGAGGTGGGGAGAGGACGGTGGGTTGGGCTGTCACGCACCTGTGAGAGTTAACTTTCCGGTTATTTGGTGGCTGCTCTGTCTGCCCTGCTGCCTGGCTGCTGATGCGGACAAGCCCCTGTTAGCTTAGCTACGGGACTTTGAGTGGCCAAATCGGACGATTAGTGCGCAGTGTGTGTCTGAGGGTGGGGGACAGGGATATAGGAATACAATCCTGCAGCGCTGACATTGGGGGATGGGAAAAGTCCCAAAGGGCCTTCTAGAAGAGAGACCTAAACTGAATCCTGAAAAATTAGTAAGGCTTTGCTAAGAGAGGCTAGAGCCAGCCCTTTTAGAATGAAACATGGACCTGTTCAGGTTTTGACGAGAGCGACTCTTCTTAGGGTACAGGAAGCTAGTGTTTGGCACGGTGGGGTGAGTGGAAAGTGATAGTTAAGACCTTGGTGGAGTAGTGCCTTGCTCTAGAGGAGCTCGCAGACTCGTTTATATTTAGTTCTAGCAAGAATAAGGCGGGTGAGCTGAAGAGATGGTTCCGTTAAGAACACTGGCTGCTCTTCCAGAGGGCAAGGATTCAATTCCCAGAACCTACGTGGACACTAACGACCTTCTGAAACTCCAGTTTCAGGGCATCTGACCTCCTGAACAATGCACACATATGGTACACAACCATACATGTAGGCAAAACACCATACACATTAGTTTTTGAAGGAAGAAGAGAGTGTGGGATCAAGATGGCTCAGTGGATAAAAAAGCTTGCTGCAGCAACACCTGACAACCCGAGTTCCGCCCATTGAACATACTTAGGAGAGAGAGAACTGACTCCTACAAGTTGTCCTATAGCCTCCACTCTCTCCACCTTACACGCCTGCACGCGTGCATGTGTGTGTGTGTGTGTATGCGTGCACACAAAATTTTTTTGAAGACTAAGATGGACTGAAGAGATGGCTCAGTGAGTAAGAGCACTTGCTGTGCAATCTTAAATAAATGAATTCAGATCCCAGCAACACACACAAAAAGAAAAAGCAACTTGAGCCTGCAACCCCAGCACTGTAGGGACTGGAGACAAAAGAATTTCTGGAGCTGACAGGGTGCCTTCAGCTTCAGTGAGAGTATGTCACTACTGGTGCGATGCTGAGGATTAAAGCTAGTGCTTCATGCAGAGGCCAACAACTTAGCTACTTTTCCAGCCTGTCTTTATGTTCCCATGCCTTAGTTATGCAGTACTCCTCTAGCTACAATGTCATTTTTCATGGTTTCATTTACTGCCCATCATCTGTGGTCTGAAAATCCATCCCCCAATAAACTTCCCAACACTTTAAATCGTGCTCTACTTGAAGTAAAGATTATCTCATGTCTTTCTGTTCATCCTAGATGATATGGAACATGAATCACCCCATGCTCAGAGTATCCATATGGTATACACCAACCACCCATTAGTCACTTGGCAGCCATCTTGGTTATCAGGTAGGCTGTGGTGGTGGTGCCACAGTACTTGTGTTTAGGTTAGATTTATTTTACTTAATATAATTACATTTATTGTTAGTTCCTATTATGACTCCCTTACTGTGTCTACTTCATAAACTATTTTGGATATGTATTTATAGAGGGAAAACAGAATATACAAAGTCAAATATTTATCTTAGGTTTCAAGCATCTGGTAGACATCTTGAAATATACTCCCTAAGGATAGAAGGGAGGACTAATGTCTGTCTTAATATCTGATAGAGTGCATCTCCCCACTATTCACTGTTGTTTTTTCCCCAATGTTTCTTTTGAAATTCAAAATAGAAATCATTGGTGGTGAGCCTACAGCTAACATCCTGATCTTATGTCCCCTAGTCTACAAAGAGTAGTAGTCAAGTAGAAAGGGGCAGAAATATGATGGGGAGGGGGCAAAGCCATGGGGTGTTGTGGGATATTTCTTTAAACTGTGTGAAGATGTGTCACTGTAGCTGGTTTAATAAAAAGTTGAACAGCCAATAGATAGGCAGGAGAGGTTAGGCAGGATTTCTGGACAGAGGGAGGAGAACTCAGAGAGTTAGAACCAGAGGCACACAAAGAGATGCCAACAAGATGCAAAGCAAGTTAGACATACAGAGTGGAAGAGAGGAAAGAGTCACACGACAAACCATAGATTAATTAAAGCAGGTTAGTGTATGTTATGAACGCTAGCGCAGAAGAAGTCTAAAGGCAAAACTTTCATGATTAATAATAATCTCTGTGTCATTATTTGGGGCTGGTGGTCCCACAAAAGAAAGTCTGACAGAAAGACTTGCTGCAGCAGGGACCACAGCCCATGTGGTTTCCATTCGCTGTTAATTTCTGAAACCACCCCCTCCCCTTGATCCTTGATCCATCTTGAAAAGTAAATATTATTTATGTACCTGACCCTGCTCCAGCTAAGAAGGATTGCATATTTGAACTCTATAATTGTGTCATCTGCAATTTGGTGACACTCTTAACATGGTTGCCTGACTAACTACATAGACATGGCTTTGATGCTGGTTATTAGAAGTGGGGTTGGTGAAGAGGAAATGCTCAATTTGATGACTGCAGTCTGTAGGTGTTCTAATGACCATCCTGGAATGGAAGTAGCCTGGCTGCTAGGAAACCTGAGTCTCAGTTCTGTCTCCACCAGTGACACGGGGAAGAGCAGTGCTCAGGGCGCTGGGTTTCTTTCCTGCCCTGCTTTTACACCTGACTCAGTGTGTGCCTACAGCAGGCCTGTGGGACGCAGAGAAGATGCTTCACTGTTACTGTTTGACCAGTCGTGAAACTGAGGCTCAGAGAAGTTATGTGATCTAGGGAAAAGCACACTAAGGAAAACTAGACAGCTCTGCCTCATTTATTCATTTAATAGTAATGTGAGGCCAAACACAAGGATTTTGAAGCTTACTGCCTAGAATTTAGTCAGGACTCAGTTATTCCCCACCGCTCTATTTAGTGTCACTCTGTCCTTTAATGTCTCTAAGTTAGAACTAGTAATAGTATTTAGAGAACTGGGGAGGTGGCTCCATGGGTAAAGAGCTTGCTGCGCCCAGTAAGGATCTGGCTTTGAATCCCCATGACCAATGTAAAAGCTGGGTGCGTGGCACATGCCTGTAACCTACTGCCNGGGGGGGGGCGGAGGTAGGTGTAGGCAGATTGTTCTGTCCCGCCTGCCAGCTCCCAAATAACCATACAAAAACTTCTTATTAATTATGAAAGTTCAGCCGATAGCTTAGGCTTCTTCTTAACTAGCTCTTATAACTTAATTTGACCCATATTTTTTATTAACCCACATTCTACCATGTGACTTTTACCTCTATCCCATTTTGTGTGTCCAATTCATTCCCCGTCTGTTTACCTTCTCTGCCCTTCTTTCCAGCATTCTCTCTGCCCCTAAAATCCTACCTAGCTATTGGCTATTTAGTTTTTTATTAAACCAATCCAAGTGACAAATTTTCACAGTGTACAAAAAGATTATTCCACAATAGGTAGGTGGATCATGGGAGGCTCCAGAGCCAGCCGGTCTAACCAAAGTAGTAAACTCCAGGTTCAGTGAGAGATCGTCTCCAAAAAATACTGTTCAAAACAGTAGAGAAAGACACCCATCACACACATACATACACCAAATTCACACATGCACACACAAAAAAAGAATAACAATAAGAAGGCTGGAGAGATGGCTCAGAAGTTAAGAGCACTGGCTGCTCTTCGGGAAATCCTGAGTTTAGTTCCCGGCAAACATACGGTGGCTCACAACCATCTATAATGGGATCTTATGTTGTGCAGATACACAGGCATGCAGAACACTGCATACATAATAAATAAATAAGTCTTTAAAAAGAGAATAACAACAAAAGCTAGAGATGTTTAAAAGCCCAGTAGTTAAGGACACATACTGCTCTTCCAGAAGACCTAAGTGCTGTTCCAACCACCTATGTCAGAAGGTTCATAACAGTCTGTAACTCTAGCTCCAGAAGATCTGAACCCTCTTCTGGACTTCCTGGGAATCTGTATTCACATGTGCACTCATACACACACACAAACACACACATAATTAAAAATAAATCTTAAATAATAATACTATTTAGGATCAATTGTGGTTGAAAGAATTAAATGGGATAATATGCATTTGATGCTTTAAAAATTTCTGAGCATAAATGGTTGCTATTACTATTATTGCTAGCAGACTAGTAACCATGTGGATTCAGGTTCAGAAAAGCTTCAATAAATGTAGTAAACTCTTTGGTTTTTGTGGGAGGTAAAGTAATGCTTCTCCAGGCCCCAGAGATGTTCCTGACCTAGTTCTAAGCCTGTGAATGATGTCTGGCATGGAAAAGGGTCTTTGATTTACCGTTCAAGGTGATCTTCCAATGAATATTCTCAGTTGTTTGTCGGAGTAAGTCTATCCATAGAGGACCTTTTGCATGAAAGAGGGGCAGACTTTGCCAGTCCTGGCAGAGCAAGTCCACATAAGGAGGACCAGGCTTGCCACTATGCATGTTAAAAAACAAAAAGAGGGGAGGCAAGCCCCCCAAACCTTGAAGGTTCTCCCCTAGATCTTCATATGACACCTCAGATTCAATGCGGTGGAAACCGCTTCCAATATCTTTCTTCCAGACTGTGAGAACAAAGCTGTCATTTCTGCCCTCCAGTTGGTTGTGATTGTTACAGCAGCAGGAGGAAGAACACAAAGAAAATGAACTGGAATTTGATTCCTACCTGAATCAGACCCCAGGAAACAATTTCAGGTGAATGAAAACAAAAACTAAAACTGGAAGACAAATCTCTCAATTTTTTGAAAGGAGAAATGAGAATATTTTACAACATCCAAATAAGGAAAGTGTTTTCTTTAACGAAAAAGCATAACCTACTTCAAAAATGTGAATTTGTATTATCAAAGAGTGTGACAAGGCATATCATAGACTGGGAAAACCTGCGACAAATTAATCCTGAAAGGATTGCTGTCCAGAACCAGGAACTCTTTAAAAAATCAAGTAAACATTAAAAAGTGAGCAAAATATGCATACAGTCTGATAAACCAGCTTGCCTCCATCTTGGGCTTGAAAGTCATTTTATAGTAAAGACAAACCATGTTCATTCTTGTTTATGATCAAATCTCTGTTTCTCAAGGATTGGGCTATGCCCCACCTGTGACTAACTACAGATGATTCTGTACTGCCTGTTCCAGGAAATGGCAGCCATGCCTTTGTTTCAGGAGCTTGTTATAATTACCTTGCAACCATGTTTTCTTTTCAAAAGTTGTTATGACGACCTTGTGATGCTTATGTTCTTCTGTGACCCTGCCTACTTGCCCATCAAATCTCCCATTTGGAAACCCTACTCCTGAGCTATTAAAGCCCTTATTTTCCTCATGTCCAATTGTAGTAGGGAGCACAGCCCCTTGTTTGTCCCAGCCGCCTGGCTAGCTTACACCCTAAATAATCACACAGAATTGTATTAATTAAATTACTGCCTGGCCCATTAGCTCTAGCCTCTTATTGGCTAACTCTCATATCTTGATTAATCCATTTCTATTAAATCTGTGTATCACCACGTGACTGTGGCTTACCAGCAAGATTCTAACCTACGTCCGTCTCAGGCCCGAGATTCATGGCATTTGCCTGTCTCTGCTTTCTTCCTCCCAGAATTCTGTTCTGTCTTCCCCACCTGAGTTCCGCCCTATCAACGAGGTCAAGGCTCCGCCCTATCAACGAGGTCAAGGCAGTTTCTTTATTCAGCCAATGAAAGCAACACATAAACAGAAGAACCTCNCACCACGTGACTGTGGCTTACCAGCAAGATTCTAACCTACGTCCGTCTCAGGCCCGAGATTCATGGCATTTGCCTGTCTCTGCTTTCTTCCTCCCAGAATTCTGTTCTGTCTTCCCCACCTGAGTTCCGCCCTATCAACGAGGTCAAGGCTCCGCCCTATCAACGAGGTCAAGGCAGTTTCTTTATTCAGCCAATGAAAGCAACACATAAACAGAAGAACCTCCTACACCATCCAATGCTTACCTCTTGAACCCCACCTTTAAGGAAAAACAGCCCATGTACATGAATTTAAAAAAATGGCTATGATTTGGATCTGAGGTCTTTTCATCTATGGGATTAACAAAACTTTTCCAGAAGAATTGCCTGTAATTCCATAAAAACCAATTTGTCATCAATAATAACAATGGTTAGGGAGATGACTCTGTTGTAAAAATGCCCTCTGAGCAAGTATGAAGACCTGAGTTTGGATCTCCTGCACCATGTAAAAGCTAGGCTCCATGACACACATCTGTAATCCTGGCACCAAGGAAGCTGGAGATGGACAGATTCCTGGAGCTCTTTGACCAACCAAATCAAGGTTTGAGTTTCAGATTCAATGAAGGAATTTGTCTCAAAATACAAGGTTGAAGAAAATACTCAACATTGACCTCCAGGCTACACACACCAATGTATGTAAACCTGCACACATATGTGCACATACACATGAACATGTACATGTATATACCACACAAAAAACAAATTAATAATACCTTCATAATTAGGCTCAATGAACATTCATTAACAAAATAGGATAAACACATTTACATACTCACCAAACAGACAAAAATGCAAAGTTCTGACCATGCCATATGTTGTACAGATGACAGGCTAGGAGAACATGTATATATTGCTGGCTGAAGCGAAAACTGGTACAGCCGCTAGGGAAAAGAATTTGTCACTTGCTTATAAAATAGGACATATCACTTCTTCTAGCTGTACATTCTTTTCAGCACGGGCCCAGGAGAAACTCTTACTTGTTTTCCCACAGAGACACGCACAAGAGAACTTGTGCATGGGGTATGATATTTTTGTACAGTGTGAAGATGTGTCTCTGCTGAACAGCCAAAAGTTAGTCAGGAGAGGATCAGTGAGACTTCCAGGAAGAGGTAGGGACTCTGGGAAGGAATCAGAGATGCAGAGAATTGCCAGCCAGACGCGGAAGAAGTGGAACGTCCGGCATGGAGGGGAGGTAACGAGCCATGTGGCAAAACGTGGATTAATATTTACAGGCTAAAAAGCCTAAGATAAGACCAAGCTTTTATACTTAATAAAATCTAAAATATGAACTCTGACACAAATTATCTTAAAGATAAAACAAAAACACAGGTTGCTACTTAAAACAAAACAAAACCAAATAAGAAAAAAACAACAGAACATTTTAATGCTCTCCGTGGGCTTCCCTCTGATTACAATTCATTACTAAAGCTAAATAATAGGCTGCCTTTTGTGTTATCATCTCACCATTTTTTTGAACGGGGAGTCATTTGGATCAAATGCATATTATTGTCTTAGAACATCCTGTAATGGTGTCAAGGTGTAGATAATCTTCAGCAATTTACATCTATCATTCAACAGTTCCACATGCTCAGAAGATTTATCTTCATGGATGATGGAGCCATTCATCTTCACTCTCAGTTTTCTATTTTTGGGCCTAAAAATATTAATTTATTTAATTGTCTGTTAATCATTGGTGGGGTTGTTTCCAGGTTTTTACTACAATCTGTAGTGGAGGTTAAAGTCCAGAGCCAAAGTGTCCGCAGACTTGCTTTCTCCAGAAGCAGTGACAACCTCAGCTTTGTCCTGGTCAGTCTATCACTCTGTTAGGTTTACAGGCATCCCTGATTACCTGTCTCAATTTTCTCCAAGGACACTAATTAGCCACCTAGGGTTTCAGGGCTCTCTGAGATCTTAGGGTGTTTGCACTCAGGAATTTTAGGGGGTGTTATGTTCAACCCCTGACTCCCACCATCCCCAGATCAGCAGTGACCAATCCAACAGTTTGAAGATTTTATTTTTTCATATGGATTATGGTCTTTTTCCCTTCCAGGGCTCCACTGGAATGTTATGTTCCATAAAACCAGGGATTTTTGTCAATTACATTCCCTGCTGCACTCACAGTGCCTATGGGCACATGACAAACACTTGTTATAATTGTTACAGGCAGGAGCAAGAGCCACTTCTCCACATTCCAACTGCACTCTTGGAAAAATCCTTTTACTTCTGTATTCCTCAGCTCCCTCCATCAGATGAGGGGGTCAGGCTAGGTAACACAGAACAAGAATTTTGGTCTACTAGCATAGGAGCACTGATCTATCCTAGGTCTACTAGCATAGGAGCACTGATCTATCCTAGGTCTACTAGCATAGGAGCACTGATCTATCCTAGGTTCTCAAGAAAACAATGAGTGAAAAGTTTCCTTTCAACTGCTTCTAAGTGTGTGGGGGGGCAATTCTGGGAGAAGCAAAGAGATGGAGAAAGAAGTGAGTTAAGGAGGGTGAGAAGAGAAACCAGGGCACTGTGCAGACAAACTGGCTCCACTCCATTCAGCGCCAGGCAACACAGACCATCCCCAGACAGGCTGCACAGAAAGCACAGGCCTGAGAACCGCCTAAGGCAAGAGGACATTTATGGCTTCCTCTTGTGCCTCCCACCAGCTAGGAGAGTTAGTTAATGCTCTTGCAACTTAACATCTCAGCGGGTTTGTTTTTGTTTGTTTGTTTGTTTGAGACAGAGTTTTTCTGTGTAGTCCTGGCTGTGCTGGGATTTGCTCTGTAGACCACCCTGGCCTCAAACTCAATGCTGGAATTAAAGGTGTGCAACTGCTGCTGTCACCGCTGCAACCACCTCCAACAGCTGGCTCTAAGCCGCCTGGAGGGAGCCAGACCCTCAGCCCACTAGAGGAAGGCTTCATCCTAGTCCAGGAGCAGGCAGAGGAGCCTGCAAACGTTGGCCTAAGGCTGTCATGAACTAAGCAAGAAGGGTTGAAAAGATCCATTTTTTGTTGCCTGTGGACTGGTAAGACTCAGCTAGGTGGCCTGGCCAAGAATGTGGCCAAGACAGGAGAAGTGAAGGCTGCTGGATAGAGGAAAACAGAGATGGGAATAGGTCTGCCTAGAGGTGCTGGTGAACTCTTAACAGTGAAAGACCAGGTTTAGTAGATTGGTAAAAAACTACCTGCCAACTGATGGGTCATCAGAGCCAGAGGAGCTGGATAGAATGGTGACCTTTGACAGCCCTGACAGACAATCCCTGGCCTCATGAAACTGTTCTGGGTCAGTACTCTAGGTGTGTGTGGCCTTGGACTGGCTGAAGGCCCATCTGGGAGCCAATTCCATAGCACTGGAGCATTGGGAGCCCAGCTCCCCACCGCTTCCCCTGTCTGCCCAGCCTCCCACCAGCTTGTCACTTTGCACACTCTTCCTCAACTCCCACCACCCCCAAAGCCATCTCGTCTCCTCCGTCTCCTCCGCTAGGGAGCCTGCCACCACTCCCCTTCTGGAGGGTGTGTTTTTCTCCTGTGCAGGCTGCCACTTTGGGTTATGCCCTTCACAGCAAATCCCTCCCTCCCTTCAGAGGGATGAGACACTGGCAGAATCAACTGCCCCAAGTCTCCTGGGAGGCAAACCAGCAGATCGCCACATGTGAGCATGGGGAGGGGGTGTCCGCGGAGCTGTGATGGGGTGGCTTCCTGCACAGGCAGCGGGAGGCTGATTATAGGGCTGGGTCCCTCGGCCCTGGCTGTGGGTGCAAGAAGCTGCCTATGAGGCTGAGCTGTCAAGGTGGGGGTGCTGGTTGCCCTGGTGACTGGGCTGGGAAGTGGGCTGGCTTTGTAGGCACAAATGCTGAGAAGAAAATATAATAAGCACCAGCTAGAGGTTTTTTCCTCCCTCTTTCATTTCTTTTTATTGATTGGAGCATCATTTAGAGGGAACCTTGTCATTGTAAATGAAGAATGACCTTCTGCATTTGGACCCCGACCCAAGTGATTTGTGATTCTCTGTAAAAACCCCAATTCTTACATTTATTCCTTTTGAGTCCACTGAGATAGCCTAACTACTTAGCCCTACAACAAGGACAAATCACATCCCCTCTCTAAGCCACACTGGGATGAGGAGGATTCCTGGGTCCCACCTCCAGACAGTAACTCAGTGGGAAGCCCAAACCTGGGAATCTGCATTTTATCCTTTCTACCCACTGCTCCCCCAGGTACCCTGCCCTGCCTTTCTGAACCCCAGTTATCAGGCACAGAGAGCTATGATTTTAGGATCGGTTAGGACAGATGCTCTGTCTTCCACATGAACCTGTCACCATCTAAGATGACCAGTCACAGAGGCTCAGATGGCACGAAGTCACTTGCCTAGCTCAGTGCCTTTGTGCGCCAGGCTTTTGGCTTACTTATTCTTTGTGAACCCACAATGGCTCTACTAGGCCTCTCCCTGTCCCATCTGCTTACTGTCCTCCAGCCAAATCTCCTATCCAGGGAAATGATGTGAGCTTAGCAGTGAGCAGAGTCATCAGGCTGGCAGGCAGACAGCAGGGGAGGCAGCTCTAACAGCTGGGCTCCACACCAGAGCTCCAGCTCTCCATAAGCTGTTCGTTACCATGGTGAACACAGCCACAACAACCTCTGGGGGGGACCTTCCTCCACCATCGAAGGGCTGTGAAAAAGTCATTTCACAGAACACAAAGAGGTTGAGCGCTTCCTACCCACTCACATTTCACCCACCATTCCAGCCATCATTCAGGATACACTTAAGACAAGGACTTGGCTAAATCTCTCCGGGAAGTCCCAGATCCCGACACAGTGCCTGGCATACATCAGGCACTCAATAAATGCTGATTCAGTGGATCAATCAAATGCAGATCTATTTCTCCTGAACCCCTTAATCCAGAATGAGTTTCCTTTGAGAGAAAGAATTTAATTAGGACTCTGCTATGATTTGCATATGAAATGCCCCTGCCCCAAAGGATCAGGTGTTGAAGACTTGGTCCCCAGTGAAGTGATCAGAGATGGGGCTTTGAGGAAGTGATTCAGACCATGAGAACACTGGCTTCCCAATGCACTCATCCATCCGTGAGTTCATGATCTGCTAGCATTGTTGAGAGGTGGTAAAGACACAGAAGAGGAACCCAGTTAGAGGGAGATTGTTACAGGCCTGCTCTTGAATGACCTACCTCCTTTCCAGTTCCTCCTCCATCCTCTCTACTTCCTGGCTGCCATGCAGTGAGCGCCTTTGCTCTACTGTGCCCTATTGCCATGACACTCTGCCTCAGGACCAGCTACCCACAGTCTCAGAAGTCTCTGAAGCTGTGCTGTGGCCCCAGGAAGACATTCCCTTCCTTCTGCTATTCTTCTCGGTCATTTCAGCCCTGAAAAACAATGTTTCTAGGTCCTTTCCCTGGCTTTCTCCCCTGCCCCTGTCTCCTTTGGAAAGATGGCATTTTGTCCCCTTTATATAGCAGTTAGTCCCCCAGGCATTAATACTAGGCTCCCCTAAAAAAGCCTGAGGCATGCAGACACAACCTAACAGCCAGGCCCCAAAATGTTTAAAGTAGCTTTGCCTCCATAAATTTGTTTGGGTGAACCCCTGTGGACCATAACAGTTATTAATACATCAAACTCAGTATATGATGAAAGAGTTAATATTTCCCTTGCAAGGACTTCCTTCCTCCAACCATGGATTTTTCACACTTCATCAGTCTCCATCCCCTTGTCTCTTGAGCACTGCCTAAGCCCTTCCTACCCCCCTAAAACATAATCGAATTGGTAAAACTCAAATCTGCTCAGCATTGCAACTGGTCAACTAACCTTATATAAGAAAAAATAATTAAATCCAAAGAATTATTATGTCTGTCGTTGGATATTAGTTCATAGGCCTGTCCTTTGAAAAGCGGCATTTGGGCCAGATGTAGTAGCGCACACCTTTAATCCAGCACTCAGGAGGTAGGGACAGAAGCAGGTATCTCTATGAATTTAAATTCAATACTAGCCTGGTCTACATAGTGAGTTCTGTATAAACTGATGTCATGACTGCTCTGTGGTATGGTCAAGGGGAAGGGTTTTTGTTTGTTTTGTTTCCAAGACAGGGTTTCTCTGTAGCTTTGGAGTCTGTCCTGGCACTAACTCTTGTAGACCAGGCTGGCCTCGAGCTCACAGAGATCCGCCTGCCTCTGCC
>LOJH01110547.1:0-10168 GCA_001685095.1 Ellobius talpinus
AGCATTTATTTAAAACATGATTGACAGAATACAGACAATTCTCCCACACCAACTAGGTGGAGCAACTCTTATATAGAGACCATGAACTAGCATTGAGTTTACAAAGAAAGAAAAGCATTTAGATGGAGCCAGAAAGTAAAAACAAATACCCAAAGGCGAAAACTGATGCTGTAGAAAGCAGATTCAGATCATGAAACTGTTTAGGACTGAAAATAATGACCTTTCTGCCTGGAGTGATTTGTTGTATTATCTGTTTGCCATCTTTGACCACTTTGTATCTATTCTCCTATAACAAACACCAGGATTTGTTGTGATGTCCCCATTGCTCCTGTATATTCTGCCTATGGGCTTAGATGATTGAATTCACTCTCAATTCAGGTACATTAGGCAGGATATTATGAAAAAAATGCAAGAATTATTGGACTCAGAAGTTACTTCCTCAGCTCTCTTCTCCATACTTGCAGGTATAAAAGTTAGTAAGACAGGAGTGTGTATAGGATGTGAAACAGTGATTGCTGAGTTAGAAGAGGTGGAAAGAAATTATTGTCTTGTTGACTCAGTAGGAAGTGCTGCAGAGTAAACCAAACATTCTGTCTCAACACAACACGGCAATGTTGGGCCTCCCAGACTCCTGTCTGGTGAACATTACGTGGTTCTGACCAAATACTCATACTTTCAGTATTTCAGTGTTCTTTTGTATCAAATGGTTAAACCTGGCTTTACTATCACACTAATTTTTCTCCACACTAACTCTACTAGCATTTCAGTTACTAAAATTTGAATATCCAATAATACCACAATTATAGTTCATTTAGAGTTATTTTCTTGGGAAATTAGCATTTCAACAATACTTACTAGATCCTTTGTGAATATCTGTTATACACAGGTAGTAATTTGACATGCAAAATAGAAATCTACCATTTACAAATATATTTTCATGTACACAAAAATTATTTCATATGTGATCTTAATTTTATGAAATAGTTGGATTATCCTATGAATGAGAATGAGTGACGCTCTCTGTACCTGCATGGCCCTAGTTAACACAACAGGTTGAGCCAAGGATAAAAGACTTTAGAATCTGAGATCCTGCTGGGTTGCATCACCTCTCTTCTCCCCACTAAGAGTTTTGGAAGAAAGCTATAGCAAATGCATTTGCCTCCTTTCTTTCCAATAGGACTTTTGATACACAAGGGTCTACACAATAATGACTAGAGCTGAAACAGGAATCAGATACCCATCTTTTAGCTTCATTATTTGCTATCTGTCAACCTTAGTCATAGTTGTAGAGTCAGTTTTTTTTGTTTTGTTTTGTTTTTGACAAAATCAGATAACACAACTTAGTTGAACTATCACTGGCTATTCCTTAGGGATTTTTTTTGTTCATTAGTATGACATAGTTAAGAATGTGTTTTGTACTGCATTGTCAGCTGGGATAACAATGTGACTTTTGTAATCATAGAAGTGACATAGTTTTATTAAAGTTAGGTCTGTATAACCAAGTTGTATTTGATCAGTAAAGTACTTGTAGTGAGTATGAATCCAAAATACACATCAACACATATGTATGTTAGCTTGATGGATATATATAGAGAAAGCTTCCAAAATGTACTTAAATCAAAATGACTTTGAAACTATAATTAATGTCAAAGGCTTCCCTGGCTTTCAGTCCACCTTGGAAATCACAATTTTGTATTTTGAACATTCTCTCAGAAGAGTATTAACCACTGAATGGGTTTTTTTAACAGCTTTCCTGTTGAACACTGTCAAGTCCAGAGTGTATCAAGATGTTTTAGCTCCCTGCTATTTCTGCTTGGCTAGAGAAAGCTTTTAATCTCTGGAAAGCTCACATTTTTAAAACATGGCTTATGAAAGTAGTTTCTTTAAAAGAAAGAGAATGTTGTTGCTTCCTAAGTAAGAAAACAAATTGTATCACTTAAATGTCCCTGGCAGCTTTTTATCAACACACTCATCTCTGGAAAATGCTTATTATTGCATAAATACTATGCCTACATTCAGCTTCAGTGCACAGATTCAATAAATATGTGTCAGAGAATTGTAATCACTATAAAAGAGACCTAACAGAAGTTCTAAATAATTGGAGGTTTGATAATTAAATGAATGTGTGTGATGTAAACATTGGAGGGTGAACTTGGAATGAGAAGCCCATTAAGCATTTACCAGCTTTGGAGAATATGTTTAATGATGTTGTCAACAGATCCCAATTCCATCCTTCCTGTTTCTTTGTTGTGTGCTATGTGGTACTGTTCTTGAGTTATTTACACAGTAATCCAACTTTATATTTTATATCTTGCATATTTATTTTAATATTATTGTGTTTTAGGGTTCATTGCTTATTTATTTTCTTTCTTGATATTTTATTATTCCATTTAGAACTTCATACATGCATGAAATATATTTTGATCATATTCTCTGCTCCCAGTCATCTCCCTAACTCCTCTCAGCTCTGTTGGCAGATGCTGTTTGTTCATTTCCCAGGCACCCAGACCCAAAACAATCACACAGGAACTGTATTAGTTATAATACTGTTTGGTCAATAGCTTAAGTGTATTTCCAGCTAGCTCTTACATCTTACATTAACCCATTTCTATTAATCTGTGTATTGCCACACAATTGTGGCCTACCAGTAAGTTACTGTCCGGCATCCAACATCCAGCATCTGTCTGCTGTGGCAGCTACATGGCATCTCTTTTACTCTGCCTACTCTCTCCTCTATCTGCTTGGAATTCCCACCTTTCCCTATTCTGTGCTGCCACAGGCCCAAAGAAGATTCTTTATTAACCAGTGCTATTCACAGCATATGGAGGGGAGTCCTACATCACAGCTCAATATTCTCTACCCTTTCAAACCTCTTTCACTCATTTAAAAATAATTTGTAAAGTTAAATTTGTACTGCTCATATATTCATGGGTATGGTACCCTGCAGAAGCAGGCTTAAAGAAAATTGACTCTCTTTTTTAGGAAACCACCAATAGTTCCTTAGCTAGAGGTGGATGATTATGAGCCCCCAACCCCCGCCTCCATTTGCTCTATGAGGGAATGATAACTGGTTTGAACTTGTGCAAGTCTTGTGCAGTCAACTATAGTTGCTTTGAGTTTACAACTGCATCAGCCTTGTCATGTGTAAGAGATACTAATTTGCTCTGATCCTCTATGACTTCTGGCTCTCATCTTTCTACCTCCTCTTCCATTGTTGTCCTTGTGCCTTGGTTGTGATACAGATGTTTCATTTGTGGCTGAGCATGCCATCCAAACTTTTTCTCTGTGTTCTGACCAGTTGTGAATTTCTACATTAAATACTATCCACTGCACAAAGAAATATCCCTGATGAGGCCTGAGAGCTGCACCAACCTATCAATATAGAGATACAAATTTGAGAATAATTTTTGTTCAGAACTAACTTCATTTCTCCATACCCCAAGACAAAAGTGTGTGGTATCTTTAGGAATAGAACCTTATTATTAAGTTCTGGTAGGCAGACAAGAGCATTCACAATAGTTAGTATCATTGTGATGGTCTCTGGGAAATCCTTGACCAACAACTCAAGGGGAAGCATTGAAACAGGCTTTCCCTTTGTAGCCTGGGTTGAACCATAACTTTTTATGTAGTCCAGTGTTAGAATATTCAATTTGCTATAGCTTTCTTTCTATTTTCCTTTTGTTTGTATCCATATGTTTCATGTAGGCTGGGTTAATCCTGAAGGCAGTATGTAGTGTAGAGTGAACTTAAGTCCTTACATCTTAAGAAAAACAACTCTGGTTTTCTCAGAATTTGAACCCTCCTAGGTTTTTCCATTGGATAATGAACTTTTCTTCTACAGAAAAATAAAAGGTAATGAAAATAAAGAACTAGACACAAAGTCAGGATGCTGTATTTAAGAAAAAAGCCATGCTAAAGAGGAACCTGTCTTCTCCTATACAATAGAGCAGTTAGNCACAGGATGATGCTCCTAAGAGTTTAGAAGGAAATGTAGCCATGTTCTCTCTACACAGAAATGGCAGTAGAGTCATCATAGGGGTCAACAGTGTGTAGGGAAGGAGATGGACTGAATAGGAGCTGGAGGAAAGTAGCAGGTGGGACTAAGCACCCCAAAGAATCATGAGCTGTAAAGCGTCAGAGTCATATGATGTATGAAAAACCACATATACATCTCTAAGTTCAGCTAAATTTAATGAAATGTATTACTGAATAAGAGGTATAATGCAAGAAAGTACTAATAATAAACTCTTTATTGATTACTACATAACATCAAATTGACATTTTAGAGAAGAAAGAGAATCTGAGCCATTTAAGTAAAATGGGCCATTTACATCATGACCCCCAATATAAATCTATAATACTTTTTGTGTGTGTTTGTTGGAAGTTTGATTAAACCATTTTTATGTTTAGAGCTAGTTTTTAAGTCAGTGATTGATCTGTTAACACAAAAAGTAAGGGTTCTTTTCTTCATGTTTATTTTTATAGATCACACAGATACAAATGAAGAATAATCAGACAAGAAAGGCAAATGAAACTTTTAAAAAAGGATCAACACATTGTTCTACACTGAAGTCATGGAGCTGGATCCTATATAAACAAGTCACAAGGAAATATCACTTCCAAATTCAGAGTGCTAAACATATATCATATTTCAGATAATATTTTATAATATAAACACACTCATTTATTAATTCAAAAATCTCTGGAAGAGACAGAAACATGAAAATCTTGTGCAAAGTCTCCTTCCCGCTCTGGTGGCTTAGAGCGCTCTACCTGTACCCTAAGTGTCTGTGTTTTGCTCATACTTTTCTTTCTTATTCAACTCTTCTCCCATTTTCAGGTTCACAGTCTCCCCCAACTTGGCTTCTTTGTGGACTAAAACAGAAGCTGATGAAATTGTTGAAGAGTTCTCTCATTCAACTTTATGTAGTACCCGACTCCATCAACAGCACGTGTGTTGGTAAGTTGCACTTCATTTTTGGTGTGGGCCTTTTGAAATGGAAAGCCCTTGGCAAAACATGTAATTGGGAGTTCTGAACAGATGTTTCTTGGAAACTATACTTTGTTCAGCCAGAAAGAGTCATGATTTCATGCTTATCTGTTACCCACATTGAAGAGAAGATCAAGAGTTAGTGTATCTTAAGAAGCCAACAAGACATTGCCCAAGATGTGTGTTTTGTGACATACAGCCACATGGTGATTCAAAGAATGTCCTTAGGGTGTCTCATATACCAAAAGTCCATCCATACAGTAAGTATGGAATCTCTCCTTCAATGTTTACAGCGGAATGCAAAAATAATAAAATGAACATTTCCTGTTCATAGTTGAACTAAGATTTCAAGACAGCTTTTAAAAATAGCCCCTCATAATTTGCATATTAATACCATAAAGTATTCACTAGGGTAACTTTTTAATTAAATTCCGGTCACCTACACTAATTTGTTTCAATAATTTTAGGACTAACAGTCCCTTAAAAAGATCAATGAGGGACACTCTACTGAAGAAATGAATGACTGCTTTCAATCTCTTAAACTATTTGTCAGAAGTTTACTTAATTTAGAAAGCAGTTCAAGGGTTCTCATTGACTTAATTAAAATATAGAAGAGATTAAACAAAAAACCCATCATTTTTACATGTTAAATTTCCTTTGAAATATTGAAATTATGTTATTAAAGTAAAAAGTATTATGTTTTGCATCTTAAATATGCTCCCAGCAGCCATGGCCATGGATTAGTGTCTTGCTTTCTAGCTCACAACAATATTAAAAGACACAAAACACTCACATAATAGGGCCTACTGGAAGGAAGTTAGACCACTGGGATTGTGCCACTGACGGGTTAATGGGACCCTGGCTCTTCCTTTCTCTCTCTCTGGCTTCCTGGATACCATGCAGTGATCAGCTCTGCAGCACCATGCCATCTTGTCCAGGTGCTCTGCCTCACTACAGGCAAATGATGGTTGGATGATCATAGACTGACATGATGAAATGCATTTTTTCCTTGTTGTGAGTTGGTTACCTCAGGAATTTTGTAACAGTAATGAAAGCCTGACTTTTTTTTTTTAAAAAAAACCACATTTTGAAAGTCTGGGTAACTCATCATTTAATATAAACATTTTTGAAGGGATTTTTTTTCAGAGTCTTTAAAAATACCAGTGTTCACTGTGCAGTTCTCTAGGGGACAGGAGATAGGAAATACAAAATTTTCTACATTTGTTTTAATACTTCCAAGAAGCATACCCCAGGGGACCACTCAGTAGAGTATGTTTTGAGAAAAGCTGATATGGAAGATGCTAGAATTTCTGTTTATACATTCAAGGACACAGAAAATAGAAAAGTTTCCATTTTTATTTAAAAAAAACAAGGTGTGTTACCTTGGGGTGAAACAATCTCATGTGAGGTGGATGGAATATATAACATTTTCAAATTTCAAACAAAATCAAAACTGAAGCCATCATTTTCCTACTAGCCTGGGGGTGATGAGTGATGAGATAATGTAGTGTATTTGTGTGAAGATTGTTTAAAAATATATTTTAATGTACCTTGCTTATCATGATGAATGAAAGTGGGAATTCTGGTTGACTTGGTCCTTTGACAATCTTAAGTGACGTAGAATGATGAATGGCAATGGGAATAAGAGCTATGGTAGTCACCAAACGGGGAACTATATTTGGCATTTTCCTTGTCAAGGCACTTGCCTCTGAATCACTTGACCTATCCCAAGATAAGGTGAGATTATACCTAATCACCTTGGTAGAGAGGTCAAAAGATATCTCTAGTATGAGTCACTTGATACTAACATAGGAATAAAAGCTCACATTTTATGTGCTTAGCAATGTGTTGAAATGCTTAACATAGATTTTTTTTTAGAATCTTCAAAAACAATAAACAACACACTAGGTCATTGAAATTCTACTCTTATTTTATGGCAAGGAAGACCTGGAGTAAGCTATTTCATGTTTTTGTCGGATCTCACAGCTAGTAAGAAATGAAGTCTACATGTGAAATTGAGAATATAGGATATGTGACCTCCAACTTCACATTTTCAAGCCTAGGAGGTTTGCTTCCCGTGTAATGATTCTCTTAACAACCATTGTGTACTATCGGCAAATGTTTTCTCTATGGAAGGTGCATCAGTGGATACAATATCCAGTAATTTTGGGCATGTATTCTTACTAATCACTATAGGAATACTGGATTTTGTTCCAGTCTTTTTGGAAGGCACAGCACCAAAACCTGTGTATGCGTCGGAGGCTTGACAAGATAAAGGCTGACCTTAGCTGAGACATAAAGAAAGTTTTGCTTGTTAAAAGGGGAAAAGGGGCTGGTGAGATGTCTCATCATGTAAAGGTACCTGCAACCAAGCCCCTTTGTAACCAAGCAGAGGGAGGAGTGGAAAATGTTAACATCTATTTTAGCAATTCAAAGATATACAAAAGAGCCCAGTGGGATAAAGGTTGCAATATCTTTAACATAGTATGCGGGCTTAAAAGTCAGTCAAAGGCTGCAGACTATACAGACTATACGCAGAATCCATCGTGCAAATGGTGGCAGAATATGCTCGCATTTGAGTGAGGAGTCATTTGCTTCAGGTCCTTCAGATCTCCTGCTCCTAAGAAATGTAATGCTATGGAGTTAATGGAGGTGTCACGGCAGCTGTGATCAGATCAGTTACTGCAGGTGATTCCTAATGGGTTCAGAGCTCAGTATTCTTTACTAATTCCTCATTTCCAACCCCACTGTCATAGTTCAAGCCCTTATTACCTCTTGTCTGGACTACCAGCTGGTCTGATTGACTTTGGCCTCACATCTCTCAAATTTACCTACAGAGTAGAAGGTTCATAAAGCTTCCTTTTTCATCATGTCACTCCTTCAATCAAAAGTCTCCTGTGGGTCCCCATCATGTACTGAATGAAGCATAGGCTTTGTAGTCTGGCCTCTAGTCGTCTTCTTAACTGAACTGGCTTCAAGCCACCTTTCTTCCCTTATGCCCCCCTATTAACTTACATGTGTCCTTCATCCATACCTATGGACACCTGCTGGGAGCCTGGATTCCCTCATGCCATATCCTCCTTTGCTTTCTGTTTTTCTGTTCACAAAATGATCCAACTCCTCTTTCTTGTGTATCAGTATTCTACATATGCATTCTTTAATTCCCATCACACATGTCTCTTTTGCACAGCTCTCTGATCACTTCGATTCTGAGAGGCTTTTGATCATCTGCCCTTTATGAGTCGATTTGTGATCTCTTTTCTAGGCAGCTACTAAATTATTTCTTTAGGTTATAACTAGAGCATAGCATTATACTAGATTTTGGGGTTACTAAACACAGAGAGTCTATCTTGATTATCACCATACTCCAGCTGTTCTGGAGTCAACATAATAAATGCCCCAAGAATATTTGACATGTTCAGAAGAGCTGGTCCCCAGTATTCCTAAGCAGTCATCTACACAGTCCTGCAAGGAAGTTGCTTGTGTTTCTTCTCTGTCCATTTTTTTCCCAGTCAATACCCTTGGTTTTCTTTTGCAATATTTCCTTTGGAATTTAGGTATGATTTTGTGTAATTGTTTTTTTATAACTTGGTACTTTCGAGGACAGATACTGTCTACTCAAATCAGTACTGCATCTCCAGATCACTATCTAGAGCAGGGAAGTGGGGAGAGTCAGGACGTATTCATGTTAGCTGATTGGGTGAATAGATCTAGTAATATAACCGATTTCCTAGACTCCTGAAATAATAGCTACATATTCAGATATGCATTGGGCCCTCTAATAGTTACTCTTCTTATTGTTGTAAACACATACTTGACAAGAAGGAAACTGTCATTGCTGCAGAGGCGGGTTGTTGTCAGTGGGAGTATATTAGAGCTGCTCACCACATTTAAGTGCACTGGAGATTATAGCTGAAAAAAATTTAACTTTAAGCTTCCTGGGCTTACACAGCGATTGGCAAAATTCAGGTAACTCTGAACATTTTATTCTACCTAATGATACCAGGCAATAGGATGGATCTGCTCACATTCAGGGTGGGTCATTCCTTTTCAATTGATACTCTCCTTAAACTTCCTAACAGACATACTCACAGGTGATCTACATAACTCTAAATCCAGTCAAGTTGACAGTGATGATGGATAGACATCTACTATACTGAATACTCTGCTGGGTACGAGCAAAACAAGAACAACAACTTAACTTTTCTCATGTCTAAGAAGGAAAGCCTTTGTTCAATCTGGCCTATTGAGTAAGTAAATTAGACAAGTTGGTCTTGTTTTTATTGACATAAAGAAGTTAAACCCTGCCCTAACTGGTTCATAAAAGAATCACAAAATCTCTGTAAGTCATATCAACAGTCCCGGTAAAATCAATATGCCTTGCTTCTTGGCAGGATCATTTGACACCATTAACTTATACTTGATCTTACATATGCCAGGAAATATTTTTCCATGTGGGAGATTTAAGCACTCGGGAATAATGTCAGTTGACATGTGTTCTTAGGGCAGAAATCAGCCAATAACCCCAAATATACAAATTTCAAGTATTTGAAAGCTTCCCTAGGTTGGAGTAATCTTTCACAGAATCCTTTCAAATGTTCAGAGAAAATTAACATTATCATACACTTATTATTCCAGGGGATGGTCAGAAATGACACATTGTCTGCCTGTTTTTTCTGTCTATAAGTTTTAAGTCTGTTTCAGGTTAGGTCAGTATATATGGCTATCTATGTCGAATGGAAATTAGCTATAAAATTTTTCATGGTTTCAGTAGCACCGTTTGAGAAATGGTCTTATATAAAATGATTTCTTTTAAAACATTTCTCTTTTTTTGATCTTGGCCATTCTTTTTTATTTTTTATTACTTTATAAATAATACCAACCAAAATTTCCACTTTCTCGCCTCGTCCCACTTCCCTCCTGCTCCCCCTCTCACCCTCCCCACCTCGCCCTCCAGTCCTAAGAGAGGACAGGGTACCCTGCCCTGTGGGAAGTCCAAGGTCCTCCCCCTTCCATCCAGGCTTAGGAATGTGTGCATCCAAATAGAATAGGATCCCAAAAAGCCAGTACATGCAGTAGAGACAAATCCCAGTGTCATTATCATTGGCTTCTCAGTCTGCCCCGATTGTCAGCCACATTCAGAGGGTCCAGTTTGATCCCATGCTCTTTCAGTCCCAG
>LOJH01110874.1:305-11458 GCA_001685095.1 Ellobius talpinus
GTGTGTGTGTGTGTGTGTGTGTGTGTGTGTGCGTGTGTGTGTGTGTGTGTGCGTTTGTGTATGTGTGTGTGTGATGTTCTCTGTGCAACCTGTGGATAGTAGATATCAGTGTTGAGTATATTCATCAATTTCTTTGCACCTTTTATTTTTGTAGACTGCTTTAAAAATATATTCTTTGATATTTCAGGCAGTATATCTTTATCCTATCCTTTCATTCCTTCAAATTTCTTCCAGATTCTCTCCTCCTCCCTACCCACCCAACTTTATTATTCTTCCTCTCTATTAAAAAAAAGTAAGAAAGAAAATCAATAAAAAACCATAGAACCCTAGACAGAGAAAACTCCCAGCATGAATTGAGGGGAAGTGGGCACAAAGTTCCATCCTGACCCCTGAACTATTTTTGAATGATAGCTGTTGGGAGAGAAAATTTAGTTTATATCATTAAAGTGAAACTGGGTTTCTCAGTTACATTCCAGGGCAGACCCATGCTCAGGAGTAGACGGCCAGCCCAAATTAAATCTTATTTTGGATGCAGGATCTCTCACTGATTCTGGAGCCAGGCAGCACGTTCTTCCAACCACATTTTCTGGTGTCTGTCCCTGCAGTATCTATGTTAAAGAGCACATTGCAATGATCAATTTACATTCAGGCTAGAGATCTGAACGCTAGTCCTCATCATTGGGCAACAAATGCCTTAGACACGGAACCATCTGTCCACCACCCTTTCTTCTTTCTATTCTTTATGTTTTATTTTTTGATCCCTTCCTCCTTTCCCTTTGGGAATGTAAAGCAATTACCAGTTGTCTCAGCTGCTACTTGGCATTCGATCTTGACCTCTGACCTGCCAGAAGAATTTCTACACCCCACTCTCCCCTTGTTTCCCAAGTAGTTTATAGTTACAGTAGCGCACCCACAAGCCACACTTCCCAATGCTATTTCACCAGAGTGCATCTCACTGACAGAAATCAGTCCTTGAATCAGTGTGGGTCTCCCAAGGAAAACTATGGCACCGGAACAAGTGACACACAGCCAGCCACTTTGCACAGCAGACTCTTAAGACCAATTGAAAATTTAAGTCAGCTCATCTAAGACATTCTTCCAGGGCAGAAGTGGTCCAAATCCACAATCCAGAAAATCTCAAACCTCACAGTGTTTCTTTCAGGGCATGCAGTCATAAATTAGTTATTTTTCTCTAACATAAATAATGAAATGGACATTTTAGTACAATGAATGCAAAAGTTTCAACTTGTTAGATTTATTTAGGCTGATAGTAGCTTTCACATGTGTAATTTATTAATGACTTGTTTCATTTAATCTAGTGTCAGTGTGCATGCGTGTGTGTGTGTGTGTGTGTATGTGCATACAAACACTTGAGGCAGGGAATCAAATTTTAAAAGCCTCTACATAGGACTGAATGGTAAAATGACAAGCAACCTGCCTCTGAGATCTGTATTAACAGACATTTTGTAAGATGGCAAAGTTAACTCGCCCCTCGAGCTAGAATGTAAATGACTTGAGCTTTATGGTCTTTTAATGTGGGACCCTCCAGCCTAGAAATGAGGCAGATTTTCCATCCTCTGACTTAAATCTGCTCAGCAGGTTAGGTTCACACTATCCTCAGAGCAGCTGTTAGAAGCAAGAGAAACAGTGTACAGCAATAAAATTGATTGCTTCAACCAACCCTGTTCCACAGCCCCCAAACAGCTCGACTTTTTGTTGGGTCTCTTAACACCTGCTCCCCAAAGCACCAAGTCTTATCTCCAATTGGTCTAAATACAAATTCCAAAAAGAGAGGGGTTGGCCAGAATGACTAAGTTGTTTCGAAGTGAATTGAGAGGAATCCAGAGCCTGCGATTGCAGACTTTGGGAAGATAGCAGCAAGGTCTGCCAAGGCTGGGGTATTATTGTGATTAAGGTCTTAGTGCTAAATCAAGACATGGCAGTCCACATCCCTAAATCATTCCCACAGAGACACTGGGGAGAAGGACAGAGCACATTAAGTGAATTTCCAGCAAAATTGAGCCACTTGAATTCCTCCCACTCTTCCTGGAAGCCTTGCTGTTTAGAGAAGTGACACCTACTTGCTATTTCCTCTTGGATTCCTGCAGATCAGCTGTCAGCTCTTTGAAATGTCTCCTCGCAGTAGAAGGCAGGAGCTGGTAAGGAGCTGGTATTGTCATAACCGCTAGCACAAGGGAAGCAGTTCAGCCTCAGGTGTCAAGGGTGATTGCTGTGATGGTGAAATTGTTAATCTTAATTTTTAAATGTCATAATACTTCATTTTAGCAATTAATACCTGCCAGTATGTCTCTAAACTTAGATTTCAGTTGTATTTTACTTTGTTCTAACACTGAAGTAATAATCACATTGATCACATTAAATGAACTGAATATGGGGTCTCTTTACAACAGTCTTTCCTATATCTTGTTTGATGATATGTACGGCTTTGTTTGTACATACCTTTTATTCAATATTTTGTTTGCTTTGTGTTCTAGCATAAAACAAAACCAAATATAGCCACCATCTATGACTTTTAAAATATTTTACATATAACTTTGATATCTTTTCCCGGGCACTGCATTTCATGAAATGTAGTCTTGAGGTATTTTTATTTAAGGAGAAGCATACCCTAAAATTAGAATTAGAAAAATTATTTATGGAAATACACCATTGGACAATATACAGACTCTGGCAAATCCTAACAATAACAATGGAATAATTTATGTAAGAAAAACATACCTATTTTAGGATGGAATTGTGGTGTATTACCCCTCTGAGAATTACCTATACTAATGCATTAAAATAATTTTGACACCCTTGGAAAACCTAAAACAAGAAAGAATGAGTGCAGTCGGATAGAAAAAAAATAAAACTACCAGATTTGACCAGAGCTGTTAATATTCCTCTTAGCGTGTTCGGGTTTGGAGTTCCTTGCACATAACAGTGGGATTCTTGAGCAGACATTCGACCATTGACAGAGTTATGTCACTCCAGAGCTCTTGAGTTTAGGAAGTCATTGTTTATCATAGATTCCTTAACAGTTAACTCAGCAGGTTTGCTTGCTGGAGATAGTTTTCCCATTAGGTTTGATTGAATTGCCTGTCATAAAAGGTAAATATGCTGATATATTCAAATGCAGTGTTTAAAAATATTGTACTATTTTCTGTACATTCCCCAAAATATTCAAATGTTTTTTGTAGATTATTGGTACAAAAACTGCTTAATCAAAATAAAGGTTATTCAGAGGGATGAAAGTAAAATATACGTTTTGTGTGAATGAATGAAATGTTAATTATTTGATTTCTGAGAATAGAGACTGCTAATATAGAATGTTCACACTGAAAAATAATGAGATGGAATTCAAGGATTTGATTGATTTAGGTTTTATCTAAACAAGGGCTTACTAGATGTGCTTATTCTAATTTCTTGATTCAGGGAGAAAGAAATCAAAGCTTAAAGTAATCTTCAGTAAAGGTATTGGAAAGCTAAACTTTGTGGGGAGAAATGAGTTGGTTAGAAGCAAAGAGTTCCGCATTTTCCCAAACATTTCCAGAATCTATCACATTTCAGGCTGTGTTTGCTTCTAGACATCAAAGGTGTGGTTTCTTTGTTGAGATGGGAGATGGAAACAATCTGAAACAGTGATTTGTCTCTGCATAATGAGTTATGCCCAAACGTGGAGTTTAAAACAGCAAACATTTATTATCTCCATTTCTTCAGACCAGAACTTCTAGATGGTCCTGGCTGGGGCTCAAGTCGTGAGTAGGGCTACTGTCATTTGAAAACTTGACCAAGGCTGCCTGACCCACTTTAATGGCTTCTTCCACCATTGTTGGCTTCAGGCCAGATGCTTTTGGCAAGAGGCCTTCTTCCCAGTCACATGGCCCCCTGCAAAGAGCTAATGGAGAGACCTCATGGCACTGCATCAAGTTTCCACCAAAGTGAGTAACGCAGTGCATTCGAAAGTGACAATTGCAAGCCTTCAATGAGCTAATCTTAAGATTTACACACATTCAATCCTTATTGTGCATTTCATGGACGCAAGTTATAGAATCCAAGTTCATTACTAAAGAGAGGGGGTGTGATCAGATCTGAGAAGAATTATATTGAAAAACTTGTGAATATTCAAAATTACTCATCTTTTGCTTTCTTTTCTCTTAAAAGTGCTGTATATTAGATTGTGCTCCAACCCAATGTATTTGTGGCATTCTGGCTTTTAGTCATTGTTCCCCAAACCCAAACACACTGCTAGTTTCAAACTCAAAGAGAAAGAGCAAATTTCTTGACATCCTATTTAAGGGGAAAAATCTCTACTGAAATAATAATATGTCAAAAAAGCTAAGTTTTAAAAAATATGAGGTAACATACATGATTAATTGAAATGGCAGATTATATAAAGAATATGAGTCCTCAGAGATTGTATAGCTTCTATAAAAGAAAAATCTGTGTGATATATGTGATTTCTATAGATCATAGAAACAAAATTACAGTTAAATTTCTTTGTAGTTATTTGATAAATTGTATTTTAGGCTTAAAACTGTTATTGGAGTATAATTGTTTTAGAAAAGCATATTCCCTTCTTATGCAATATCTTGCATAAAAATCTTTCAGTATAAGGCATTAACGAATTTTGGAAGTCTTATCTATTTAAGTAATAACAATTAACCCACTCTTTATAGTCTCTATTTACATTTTCATAAAGATGAGTTTCACATCATTGACTGACTTCAGTATAAGGAAAGTATTGCTGTCCTCAAATACTTAGGATAATTTAGTTCTATTAAAATGATTTTTCAGAGACTTGGTTGACAGATATTCTTACAATATTTTAATTTGTTTTAAGCTTTGTAAGACAATAAATTTGGGCAAATAAGTGACTTCTTTATGTGTGTAAACAATTCTCAAATCTTATACAGATGTGACATTTATATTCTCAACTGAGATTTCTGTTATTTTTGGTGTCTAAACAGCCATCAAAGCTGTATTGTGTCATAAAAATTGAAAAAAATATTTTTAAGTCATTGGGATTACAGACTACATTTGCTGATTTCAATTTTATTTTGGGGGAGGATACAAATGAGAAGGTGAGATATAAGACAATATTAGAGACAGTGTGAGATTGTGTTTTTTAAAAATGTACATTTGGCTTCTGTTGCCAAAGTCTGTCTCTCTCCCTCTGTTCCTTTCTACAAAGGACAGCTGCAACCCCTGAGAGTAATTCAGGAGATAACCTCAGAAGAAATCCAGGTTGCTGGTTGTACAAGGTGAGTTGATATGAGACTCTAAGTCTAGAGGGCAAACAAGAGGAGGGCTTGTGTCTCCTAGACTTTGCCTTTTCTGGCTTCAGCCATAAGAGTAGAAACCAGACCAGCTTAGACACTTAGATGTGTTCTTTCCCTTTGTCTGAAATGATCCTTAATGACAATATTGGGTGAACAAAACACTATCAGGACAATACAGTTCAGGATTTAAATAACTGGCACAGTGCATTTTTTCTTTTTTAATTGCTGTTGGTTTTTCTTTTTACATTTATTTTATTTTTTTGTTGTGTGTGTGACAGAGAGAAAGAGAGAGATTGTATGTGCATGCCCATACATGTGTGCATGTGTGTTTGAATTTATTGACTCTCACTCCTTAAATATCAGAGAATAACTTGTTGGCATCTGTTTTCAGTACTGTGAGGGTTCCAAGGATCAAGCTCAGATTGTCAGGCTTGGTGACCAATGATCTTACCCACTTGTTTTAAACATCTCTATTTGAAAGTTCTTGGGGAAAATATGCATGCCTCTTTAGGCAAATTGTGTCTTTTTAAAATATCTATTTATTATGTATACAATATTACAATAATACAATATTAATATTACAATATTACAATAATACAATATNCACCATGTGGTTGCTGGGAATTGAACTCAGGACCTTTGGAAGAGCAGGCAACCTTAACCTCTGAGCCATCTCTCCAGCCCCAGCAAATTGGATCTTACCAGTAGTGTCAGGAAAGGTAAATCTGATGCTATGGCAAAGGACTTCATTCCCCTCCTATGTCCCCTTGTCTTCCTATCCTGTATCACTGACCTCCAATGTGATTGTATCGCTAGTAGTCACATGCACCAGTGTGGTCACATTAAGAGCTGGGTCTGCAGAGGGTTTGTTAAGGTGAAACTCTCCTGAAAGGGACTGGTGCCTTTAGGAAGGAGGCTTGAGAAACTGTCATATTTCTGCCATTTCAGGATACAATGAGAAAAATGGCAACCTGCAGCTCAGAAGAGCATCCTCACCATATTTGTTCATGCTTGCCCAAATATCATGTGTATCTTCCAGAATGATATTTTACCGCTTATAGAGTTGCTCTATGGTTTTGGTTTTTAAATGAAAGCTTTGACTAACATGACAAATGACAATTACTTTCCCACATGAAACCCCAGTGGCGAAAAGGAAGTGCCATATTTTTCCCAATGAAGGAAAAGAAGTGCCAATTGTGCATTATATATCTCACAAAATTACCCTTCAGGGAAAGAGCAGAAATAAAGACATTCTCAGGTGAAGAGAGGCCGAGGTTTTCCCTATGGTATGTACCCTGAGATACTGACTGCAGAACATTCAAGGCAGATGGGGGATGGTAAAAGTGAGAATTCTGGAACGTCGGAAGAGTAAAACGGCAGGGCAGAAGCATAGGCACACGCACCGAAGTAATGCTTTTTTATTTCACCATTAGCGACAAAACGTTGCTCTTAGCAGATTGAGAGATTATATATTGTTTTCAAAAAAACCATCTCATTCTAAATTTTAGGACAAAAATGGATCGAGAGTAAGAGGGTTAAAAAGAATTGATTGGGTTAGTGAAGTGGCTCAGTACATCAACGAGCTCACCACTAAGCTGATGAACAGAGCTTTAAGTCCGGGACCCATATGAAGAACTGATTTCTTCTAATTGTCCTATGGCTTTCATATATGTATGTGTAGTGGCACACAAAGGCACACCTCTATACATGAATAAATATAGAAACAAATGTAAGAGAAAACATGCATCATGAAAGAGTTAATAAAATTGAAAAGATTAGAGAGAACAAAAACTTACTAGGCATGTAAAAGGCCATTATGTGAAATGCAAGGACTGATTCATCAGAAGACATGATTCTAAATGTGTATGCACCAATACCCAGACACTCCAACTACACAAAGCAAAAACTCTGAATGGATAAACTAATCTATAGTAACTTCAGTGCCCCTGTCCTTTACCAATAGAAACATTGGAACAAAAAGTTATCATAGCTAAAGAAATCTGAATTATTAGTCAACAGAAAGTAATCAACATATATACAATCTTTACCCAAAACTGCAGTGCACACACTCATATAAGTGTGCATACATCAAACACCTGAGAATTCACTGAAAAAAACCTCAACTACAAACTAGGACAAATGTAGAATGACAGTGACAGAGTGTGTTCCCTCACCAGAATATAATCAAACTAGAAATACAAAACAAAAACAACAAAAAGCACTAAACACATTAAAATTTAAGGAATCACTACTAAATAATTTATTAAAAATAAATACACAAACAAAAAGCTCATTTAAAAAACACCACCTTGTATGAAGAATCATGAAAATCATAAGAGAGAAGGCGAAAATATCTATGATCTGCAAGAGAATTTGTAACATCACTACAATTCTAACAGTCTAAAGAGTTAACAAGGGAATACTATGCGTCAGGCAAATACGAAAGAATGAAATACAATAATAAAACCAATAAGAGCAAAAAAATAATCTGTAATCATCTAGATGGATCTTTAGAGAATTAAACAAAGTAAAGAGAGTCAACAGTATGTATACTCTGCAATCCCACTTAGGTAACATTTTTGAGATAAACAGTTGAAATGGAGGCTCCAAAGGAGTTGCCAAAAATGAGGGAGGAGGGACATTCATGAGCGTGATTCTAATACACAACAAGAGGGTCTTTTTGATGGTGGAATTGTTTAGTTTCAGAACCATGAGAGTGGGTAGGACAAAAATATATAGAACTAAATACACATGCATAAATGAATCAAATTAAATTAGAAAATTCTGAGTAAGATGGATATTTCTATAAACTTCAACCAAGTGGTTAATATATTTTAGTTTCATGATGTCAATATTTAAGAAAACTGGGTAAAGTAGATCCAGGGTCTCTCAAGCTTCATTCTTATCTTTAAAAATAATACATTAATATACAATCTTTCAAAATATTAGAATGTAGTATTGATTATATTTAAAAATTGCCATGACCTTCAGAGGAGGCAGTGTACTTATTTTATCCAATTGTAAGCTGTTGTAGGGGGTTGCTTGTTTGTTTCCCGGCTGCCCAGACTCACAAAATAATCACACAGAAACCATATTATTTACAATACTGGTTGGCCAATAGCTTATGCATATATCTTACTATCTCATATCTTAAATTAACCCATTTCTATTATTTCATATTTTACCAGGAGGCTTGCGGCCTACCAGCAAGGTTCCAGCTGGTGGCTCATGTCTTTTCCCTCTGGCCGCTCCATGGCGTCTCCCTGACTCTACCTTCTTTCTCCCAGCATTCAGTTTAGTTTTCCCTGCCTAGCTCTACTCTACTCTATCACAGGCCAAGGCAGATTATTTATTAACCAATAAAAGCAATACATATACAGAAGGACTTTCCATACCAGTAAACTTCTCATATTTTTCCTGACTTACTATAAAACATATGCAACTTTTTAATGTATATCTTAATAGAGTTCCCTACCTATAAATTGCATTCTTCAATTTATCTATTACAGAACACAATGTATCATTTAATCTTGATACTTTTATAAGCTTTTTATTATATAAAATATCCTTACATATTTTATAATTTTTGTGGAAAAAAATCAAGCATTGATTTCTTCAAATAGAAATGATTTTAGGTCCAAAAATATTCTTTGAACATCACAAAACCATAAAATATGCAGTTTGATAGCTAAGGAGGCATTTTCTGTTAGGTGCTAACAACCTGAACAGGTGATAGCAAAGCTGAGAGAAAAGGAAAAGTGGATCTGTGTCTGTATTAAAAATGTAAAATTTTGTCAGCTACCAAATGCCTCTTCCCTCTCCTCTCCCAGCCCCTGGAATCAGTGCTGACTATGCCCATCTGGGAAGGCAAAGTAACCAGATGGCCATTGTGAGCTGCTGGGGAGGCCCTGAGGCAGTGAGAGCCCACAAAAGAAATCCCTTTGGGACACAATGAATAGAGGGCTACTTTCTATTTGAAGACTTTTGAAGGAGATTAAGCCCTATGGTGGCATGATTTTGAATAAAAGCAGAGAGGCCTTTTTCTTTGTCTTTATGCCAGTGAAACTGAACTGTAAGTTTGGGAAGTGTGAAAAGATGTCATGAGAGAAAGCGAGGCTGAATCATTGCATAGATCCCAAACACGGTGCAAGAGGATTGTGGTTAAAGAGCTTTATCAAAGCAATGTCTTCTGCAATCGATTACTGAGGCAGGGATTATGACTTTACCAGGGATATAACCAGCAGGGGATAAAGGAATGATATCCCTCCCTTTTTATGCTAAAGCAGCTGAACAATTGATAACAAGGGATTAGAAATCAAAATATATTGCAACCTTGTTCTATTCAGCCTGGTGTCAAGGTCAAAGGAACATGGTTCATGAACTTGGGAGTGCTGGAACACTTGCCATGGGACATCACAGGCCTCGAGTGTCCTCAGCTTTGGCAAATAGCATGATGATAAAAATTAGTTCTGGTCCAAGAAAATCATTCAGTTAGATACAGAACTCATCTGGCATTGCAGACTTGGATCTTAATCCCCCTTCATCTTTTCTTTATGAGATGCATATATTAGATTTACTGATTTCACTGAAGATCCATTTTCCCATGGGCAATGTCTCATAAACACTGATGAAGGGTTCTAAAATAATAAACTAAAGCTCATGCAACACCAGCCTAATGAAAAAAGCAATTATTGTTTATCATATATTTTGCATACTTGGTAATTCTAATTATTATTAAACCACATTTTATTATTCATGATTGCTTCAGATAGCTTGTGACTGACTCCCATGACTGTTAATGAACTGTTCATTTATTAATTCAAAATATTGTGTTCATTACATACAGATACACACACATATAAAATCTTTAACCCATATGCATATATGTATACCCACACATACATGTGTATATATATAGTGGAAAAGATGCAAAGATAGCGTTCTTCCTACCTTCAAGCATCTTTCTGTCTAATAAGTTGGATAGAACACATCTGGAATATTATATTAGTGATGATTAATAAAGAAGTTAATCAGCAAATTAAGGTGACTGATGCCAGTTTAGGTGTCTATTGCCTTTGATGAACAATCCAGGTTAAGTATCAGACAAGATGCAGAGATAATTCGGGCAGAAGGGGCAGCTGAGGAACAAAAACAAGACAATACAACTGCCACAGTACATTAGAGAAAATACATGGCTTCTGTTGTCGTTATGAAGACTGAATGAGCAGCGATAAAGACTGAGGTAAGGTCCTATGAGGAGGTTGGGGCTCCGTATATCAAAATTCAGGATTAGAGCTGTAAGGTGGATTACTACTCATGCTAGATCTGTTATATTGGAGAACTAAAACTAAAAGTTACACATTTTGTTGAAATTATAATTTATTTGAAAAGGATACTAGTAGTTCCTGTGGAAGGAGAACAGTGAAAGAACCTTGAAACATGTCCCTATATTATTCCCTCCTGCACCATCAGCAGCTAAAATGTGCTAGGCCACTGGGTATCTTACCAGGAGACTAAAGCATGGGAAGGCGGTATATAAGACACTAGGTTGACTGAAATTTTCTAATAGGGAAATTAAGAAAGGAGGTAAATTAGTAACAGGGAAGCCAACAAGAGGGCTATGCATTTGTAAGGTGCAACGTTCAGTGATGGCCATACTAAGAGTAATGTTCCTTGAAGGGCTTATGCAGTCCTCACAGAGATATAAGGATGGTCCCTATAGCCTGTCAACAAGTAACAGCTGTGAGAGGCCAGCCAGACCAGAGCACTTGCCCCAACCACAGACTTTCTTTATCACATTGCTTATTACATCGAAAGGCTTTCTTTCTTTCCTTCTTTCTTTCCTTCTTTCTTTCCTTCTTTCTTTCCTTC
>LOJH01110882.1:866-11340 GCA_001685095.1 Ellobius talpinus
AGAGAGAGAGAGAGAGAGAGAGAGAGAGAGAAAAGAAAAGAAAAGAAAAGAAAAACAACAACCACAGAATTAGCCACCACATATTTGAGGGCAAAGTGAATTTCAGTAAATACACAAACTGATTTTCACAAGATGTTAGTGGTGCTGTTGCTGCTGTGATTGCTGCCTCCTCCTTCCCCTCCCTTTTCCTCTCCTGTCTTGGAAGTAATTTTACATTTTTCCATATTCATGTGAATATGGCTTCACTGAAATATACTGGAGTGTTATTAGATTTTATTAAATATAAAAATGAAAATGGAATGATTTAACACCCTCTGTTTGTTTTGTTGGTTTTGGCTAAGAAAATATATCAAGGTGCCTAATTAAAAGAAACTTGTTTCTTTTTTTTGGTTTCTCCAACCACCACATCAAGGTGTATTTGTGGGAATCACGTTCTTTCTTGCTTGCTTACTGCCAGATGACTCCTCACATGTCCCTGAATCTTACAAGCACTTCAGTTCATAACTTGTTAAATATAGATTAAATTACACTCTCACATTGAGGATTAAAGAAGGAGCATTTTGGACCCACATTTGGGCAATGAAGAATATTTTGGCAAATGTAAAATGATGCAGAGTTTCAGAAGTTGAGAAAGGGATTGGAAGTCCTTGTAGAGGTGTAATGAGATGAGTTGTAAACAGAAGAAATGCATATATCCACTGTCATGCATAGTGTCCCAGTGTGAGAGTTGATGGGGAGCCAAGTGAAGATGGTGTGATACACTCTGGGACTGTGTATGAGAATCTGAGATCTGAATATAAAAAATGGCATCACTTGAGAGTAGAGATGATAGTAGATATGGGATTTTTTTACATGCAGGAAGATTGATCAAGTACATATGTTGCACACTTTATCAATCTTATTTTTTTCTTATAAGTAAATAAGGAAAGGAGGAAAATGACAGTCAATTCTGTGGTCTTGCAAAGCAACAGGAGATATTGGTGTGAGTTCTTACATTTTATTACACCCATATTAAATGTAAGAACATATATCAATATGTATTTTACATGCATATACAAATTCTTCTTGATTGTTGGACATGTGAAGTCCTAATAGTAATCAATAGACTTGAATTCTCTAATCTTTTCTTCTAAGGACCGTTTTTTACTAAGGTGGTTCAGTAGTTTGAAAGGACAATATCCCAAAAGAAGCAGGGTGTGCATAATACAAATTAGACTCACCATGTGCTAGAGAGGAAGGTAGCACTCACAGAACAAAGGTAACGTAAGCACTGTGAACAAGAAGATCCAAAGGGTTTGAACATCAAAATAACATTCATGATGATGAATTTTACCCATTGGAAAAGACAGACAGACCTTTCTTCGTGAAGCTGTTGTTCATTAACTGACTAATAGACTATGAGTTTTTATGATGAATAAATGCTTATATACTTTCAAGCTCACTTGAATAATGTTTTAACTGCACATGTAAAATATGGTCTTAGAAGCCTGAAAGTCATAACTGAGAAGACAAAGTAATTATATTGGGGAAGGAGAGAAATTGGAACGTTTTTGCCTGTTGCCAGAACAGAAGGAGACTACTAGGGAATTTCTGTGATAATCCTGTGTGTCTATATGAGAAACATCACACCCAAACTGAGGCAAATTAGCAAGTTCTTATGGTGTTTGAAATTTGTCTGAACTTCCAAGTCCAATAAATACTGTTAAAGTCTCAAAGATGCTCAAAAGAAAAGAAAACTAAATGTACCTCATGATTTGAGGTTGTTAATTTTATTACAAAGGTTACTGGAAAATCCTAGGGATTTAATAGCAGTCTGTAGGTAAGAATATTAAAAAAAACTATATTATATTAGTGCTTGCAATTTTTGTGTTGAGATTGTGTTAGATAATCCTTTATCTGTTGGAAATATTGGAGAAATAATTCAGAAATAGCCATGGTTAAGGCTACTTGTCAAATGGTGAAGGAGTAAAGTTGTGAGAGGTGGGGAGAGAGAGGAGGTGTCCTGAGGGACCTGGACAGGGAGAAAGGGAGAAAGAGAAGGAGAAAGTAAGTGCATGGTGTGTGTGTGTGTGTGTGTGTGTGTACACAAGTGTGTATTCCTTTGTGCAGAGAACAAATGAGAATATTGGATATTTCCACTAAAGTTATCTTCCTTTTTCCTTTAAGATAGATAAGGTCTATTGCTGTCCTAGTTATAATTTTTATTGCTGTGATAAGACACTTTGCCCAAAAGCAACATGGGGAGGAAAGGGTTTACTTCAGGTTGCACAGTATAGTCCATCACTAAGAAAAATCATGGCAGCGATCCAAACAGGGCAGGGTCCTGGAGCAGGAGCTGATGCAGGGGGCATAAAATCATACTGCTTACTGCTTGCTCTTTTGCCCAGTAACACCAGCCCAGGAGTGACAAAACCCACAGTGGTCAGTGCCCTGTCACATCAGTCATCAATCTAAAACTTGCACCATGGGCTTGCCCATATACAAATTGGTTGGGAACATTTTCTTGCTCTAGGTTCATCTTTCCAAATGACTCCAAGTTGTTTCAAATTGACATAAAGCTGGCCAGCACATTCACTGACTCTAAAAATCACCATAATGGCTAAGGTGGGTGGTCACTGAGCTCTTGGAATTCCTCAAAGTTAAGGACATAAGCTTGTGTGACCATGCTCACATTGTTTCTGGTGGTGCTGTAGGTTTGAACTCAGGTATTTATGCCTACACAATAAACAGTTTTAATGACTAGGACATTTCACCACTTCTTTCAACCATTTTTTACTTCTATACTAGAGAAATATTTTATTAGTGTTTAAAAGTAAAAACTTCAAGGCAGGCAAACAATCTCAGCAGCTGTCCTGAGCAGGAAGACAGAGGAGAGATGGAAAAGTATTCATTCCTTCACATGGCAGAGTTGGAGAGGAGGGGGCACTTTAGAGAAAGTGTTGCTAGGGGTTACCCTCTCTTCTGAGGGGCAGTCCTAGGCCACGTGATTTAGACACATAATCCAAGTCGGTCCTCTACCCAGGCAACTGATTACTAACAATAGTTCCTCTTAATGAATCTTTATCAGTTATTTACCAATCCCTCCTCTGAAGAGGTAATACAACAGCCATTTAGGAAATGAACTAAAGTTGGGAATAGAAAAAACCCACTTTCACACTAAAAATGCAAAGCTGTTCACATGAAGGGAATATTAATATCTTGAATAAAAGTTCAGTCTCCCTCCCCAGTGTAATCCCTCTTTGGAGTGTTCATTTTGGAGGACTAAGAACCCACAACACTTTTCTGGCATTCCTGGCTTTAGAACCAAGGGCTTTTCAGGAATTGTTGATTTTTGAGCCCTGAGCTTTCTGTCTAGTTTCTGCTCCTCTTCCTATCATTCCATCCACTGAAAAGGTAATCCTAATCACCATGGAATCAGGGCAATGGTTTTAAAGTTGATCAATAGTTATTAATATTTTGCTTATTTTTCTAATGATAAAGTTTTTTTCTTCACGGTACATCTAGATTTATAATACTTCCAGTTCTATATTGTTGAATTTGATCATTCTGCAAAAGTTCTGCCTATATATCTAACAAAACCAAAAACAAGCAAAAGTTCATTAGCCCTGCAGTTATTGTTAGAGAGATGTTTTGTTGGTTTGATTTTTACTTTGGCTTTTTATTTCCTGTGCAAAATCCATAAAAGAACCCCCCCCTGAGTCTGACCCTCCCTCAGTGTGAATGATGCCTTCCATAATGTACTATGGTTATTGCCTCATGACTTCTTTTTCATATTATGGTTTCGGAAGCTCAGTGCCTCAGCTTCTTCAGAATGACCTGTGGATGAACCGATCTTATTGGCTGTGATTTTCTGTTGGGTTTTTATTTTGCTTTAATCTCATTCTTTACAATCTGCAGTTAATCCTAAAATATGAGGATCTTCTAATAGTCTATAGCTTCTGCTCACATATGCTCTTGAGAACTTGTTCTTATAGGTGCTTGTACGCCCTTCCCCTTTGATGGCTTTGTGCCAGTGCCGAATTGGCTAAAGGTTAGAATAGTTCTTGCAGAATGACTTTGGGGGAGATAAGACTGCAGATGAATACAAAAGGTTCATTTTGAGCTCAACCCCAGGGAAATTAGGTTTAAATCAATCCAAGTGAATATATGACTCTCTTCGGCCTTTGTATTAGAAATGTGATACTACTTACAATTGGCTCGTCCTCAAAATTTTGAATAGAATTATGCAAAAATAATAATCCTTCAGGAATATGAAATAATTTTATATGAGACACTTATTTTTTAAAACTTCTAATATAGAGCACAAACTTCATTGTCATTCTCCAAGAACTTATGCTTTAAAAAATAATGTATTTTCTCTTCCATTTATATTATTATCCTATGCAATACATTGTAACACATTTGCATTATCTTTACAAATAAAATGTGTATTATTATAGAACAAAATACTAAAGCTAAAAAAGTTGATGCTTACTGAAACATTTAAACCAACAATTGCCGAGTATTTTGAAAATGCTCCTGGTAATTCTATTAAACTTTTGAAAGAAAAGGATTATATATCTACTCTAGAAAAGGAAAATTAAAATTTAGGAAGTTTCTATAATATTTATCTAGCTAGCAAATTAATTTTTCAGGTATTTTCAGGTCTAGAACAAGTATTATTAGGTTATTAGTAAATATGCATAAAACTTTCCAGGATAACTGCAGTTTTATTTTGATTTAATTTATTTGCAAGGTTCATACTGAATATACAAATCTGTATGCGTACAGATTTGTAACTTTTCAGCCTGAAGGTTATTAACCCTAAGAGTATGCAGAGAACCATTTGCACAAGATGGACCCTTGGATTTTTAACCACAGCATGAATGAGCCTAGGCACAGGTTCCAGTCCTGTGACAGGAAGGGACGTCAATGCAAGGAAAGATTCTAAACACCAAGTGGATTGCATTCAAGTGGCCCAGAATAGCTTGAGTTGTCTTTACTTATACTTAAACAGAGTTTTTGTTTGTTTGTTTGTTTCTACCAGGCTTACATGAACAGCCTTATTAATGGCTTCTATTTTTTTTTACTTATAAGAAATACATCTTTATCATTATATTATTTCCCTTTATGCTTCCCCAAATACTCTTTCCCACCCCTACATAATCTTATTCTTGACATAGAGTTCAGCATTTTTACAGATTTAACTAAATATTGAGTCAGACACATCCAGCTCTTGCAGAACTTATATCATCTGGCAGCTACTTGTGGTTACAAACTTAAAAAAGTAAAAGACAACATTATTCAAATTGAAACAATTCTTTCATGTCTGCAGATATACTTTTNCAGATATACTTTTATATAGTTCCCTTTTCTACAAGAGGATCCCATATCTCGATGTCTCTGTAGAAGTCAGAATTTGTTAAGGCACACTCTTTCCTACCCCACTGGACCAATACTTCTTCCAACAATATAAGCTCCTGTGTATGGTAAAGATGGAATGATCCCTCCCATATTTTACATTGCATTTTTTCTCATTGAATCACACTAGATCCTATCATTGATTTTATCTGCTTGGTGTCAGGAAACTTACTCTCAACAGTTGGCACTATGTGTATTCCTGAGGCCTTTACTATTCTGTGTATGCATGTCTTACTCTACTTTCCAGAACAGTGAGACATGGCTAATGTTCCAAGTGTTGTTTCTGTATATGTACCTGTCTCTATTGAGTAAGAAAAGCTTTTAGGATGAGGAGTTGTAGTTAATAATTTCAAATAAGAGATTTGAGAAGCATTAGCCCGCTACTGAATCTTAGGATAAAATATTCAAGAAAGAATGGAATTTCCAAGGAAAATTAGAGCTGTTGCATGTGTGACTGAGAAAGTAAAGCTAAAAGTAAAACCCAAAGAATCACCAATGTAATGAGAGAGAAAAGAGCCTGCAAGATGGATGAATTTTGCAAATCCCTGCACTGTCCCATGGACTACTGCTCCTAATTAAGTAAGAGTCCTTTTTCAGAGGTTCTTTGCCCCAAGGAAACCCATTGGACATATGTTGATCTGAGACTGGGCCTCAGAGTTCCCAACACCTAATCTTTGAGTCTCAATTTTCCATATTTTTAAATAAAACAATCACATCTATTTATGCAGGATGAACTTTTGGAAATCAAAATTTGATGGTGAATGTAAAAAAAATACCTTAATGTTTATCAAGACTCGTCCAGAGGCTCCCAATTATTAACACGTTTGTCATGCATCAACGAAAATATGTACCACTTTTATCAAGAATTTTGTAAGACTTGATACTGTTTTAATTATGTAAATAGAAAGTCAAATCCAAAGAACTAAGTGCTACGATGTTAGTAATAATTGCAATTTTGGCAGGTGCTGAGTTCCTGGCTCTTTTCATTTGTGGCATGTCTTCTCTGCCTCTTTAATATTCCAGAGCTGTGCAAACTGAAGAAAATCTGTAGAAGATCGAAGCACACAGAATAGAAATCATTTCAAATGAAGCATCAGTATGATATTTTCATTAATCAACAGGATGCAAATAAATCCTGCAGTCATTTGAACAAGTGAGATCAAATATTACTGGGAAAAATAACCTGATATTGTAAATTAAAAATAGGAAATGAATAGTGCATGTTTATAGATTAATAGATAAAATATTGAAAGATGACAAGCTTTGTTCAGAGCAGGGATAGAAGAGGAGCAAACATATAAAATATCACATGTTAAAATACAGGAGTTATGTTCATTCATTTAATTCATTTTCCAGCTAGGAGAAATATACAGACAAATATAAATGAGTTTGTAAAAGAAAGGAACTCATTTAAAAAAACATTTTAGTCAGTTAACAATTCAAAGTCAAAACTATTCATTCCTCATTTTTAATATTACTTTTTAACTATAATGTGACATTTCTTTCTTATAAAACTTGTCAGCATCACTTTCCTTTAAAATGCCCCAGTTACTGTTTTCCTCTGTTTCATTTTCAAGCATAATTGTTCTTTTCTTTTTGCCCCATGAGGAGAAAGGCTGCAAGTCTTATTAGAATATTATTTTTTTACATATGTTTCCCAAGGAAAAGGCTAGCATGTCCACAGGAAGTGCAGATTAGATATTGATCAACGATCAACCTATGGACCTTGTAGGCATGTATTTACTTGCAAAGAAAAATAAAGATAACTTATTACGAATGTTTGCTTTATGTCAGAGAGTCCATTGCTTTCTCAAGCTTATGTCTGATTCCTGGGTGATTTTCAGCAGACATCTATCCAATCCAAATCCTGTGCCACAAGTTTTCTAGTAAATATAAAAAATGTGGGATAATTTCCTTGAAGTGTAAAATATTAACATCCTATTTCATTTACCTATTTAATTATTTGTAACAATGTGAAAATAACCTGTGGCACTCACCTTTTAACAGCATTTTTATTTGTGTGCATTGGTATTGAAAACAAAAGCATGACTTTAAACTTTTTTTTTTAAATCATAGTTACAAAAACTCCCCTTTCTTTTCCTACCTCCAACCCTGGCTGAACAATAAAGACACCAATTGACTGTTTGACATGGAAAGGTGGATGCTCCTGGCATCAACCCTAATCAAAGAACTAAGGGCTACTGTGGAAAGCTGACAGTAGGGGAAAATGGTCTCTGGGAAACAGCCTCCCAGTTGGTGATCAAATACTGGGTGCATGACTTTTATGAGAAAAATCATTGACTTCAATACTTTTAAAGTAAATATTTAAACTCCATAAGAAGTCCAACACCACTTTGACCGATGCAAAATTGATACTTAAGTGATGTCATATGTTAAAAATCACTCTTCATATATGTATGTAGCTGTATACCAAGATTCTCTTTATTACCATGTAAGAAATAATAAGCATGTGAGACTTATCATAAACACACTGAGCCTTGAAGTTTATCCACGAATTTAAGTAATTGTCAAGGTTGCCTACTCTAAGTCCTATTAATTTTCTTTCAGCAGTGTGTGGTCTCTGGCACACAATGCACTTGCCACTCTCGATTTAAAAACTATCATTTGTTTCTTCCCACATCTTTTTTCAAACAAAGCTTGATTTGTTTAAAACTGCATAAAGCCGTATTATAGGAAGCATTTTGTTCTCATGCTTTGTTTCATTAAAAATAGTAACTTTAATTGTAAGTTAGGCTCAAAGTTTTATACACAACAGAAATTTCAGTGAAGATCTCTGAGGGTTAAAACAATGAAACATTGTTCTTGCCTGAGAGGTTGATAAGCATCATTACTTGAATATTTAATCCATTCCATTCATCTTATTTTGCTTAGTGACTATGCCAATTTTTAAGTAATTGTTAAATTCAACAGGGAAGAATTTATTGGAACGAAATCAATTGCAGATGCTGGAGTAGTTCTTTGTTCTCAGAGATGCTTATTGGTAACCTCGGGCTTTTTTTTTTCTTACTAGAAATTAGCTCTAGACTTCATCTCATTTGCTTTTCCCTTGAGTAATGACAAAAGAAAGCAAGCGAACAATTCAGATGAAAAAAAATAAAATTAAGCTATGGAGTTTTAATGGTGTGTTGTCTTTATTTGTATGTGAAAGGTCTGGGGATCATAAATGAAATTAAGCATGAAATTATATAGGATTAATTTGAGAACTTATTTTTCAGCCATCAATTTGTTGTGTTTTACTAAAAAGCATCAAATGACAGTGGAAAATCAGATACTGTGAAAGAACATAGATTAAGCTAAGGATATTAAAACAGGATACAGGAAAAATTATATTATGTTGGCAGTCAAATTAAATTTAAAATGATACAAAATAAAGCAGAAATTTAAAACCGAAAGAGCAACTTAGAAAGCCAGGGATGGCTGTGCATGTCTATATTCTTAACATTTAGGAAGCTATGGTGAGACTGAATGGCTCTGGATCAAGTTGAGCAACATAGAGAGTTTAAGGTCAACCTTGGCAATTATAATGAAACTGTCTCAAAAAGAAAATGAACAAAACTCCCCACAGAAATCATCCAAACACTTAAAAAATTAAACAATTTAGGAATTATTTGAGGCAATGAAAAAACATAAATTGAGGTGTAAGAAATAAGAACAACATTAAAAAGAATTGGACAGGTTTTTTTTGAGATATTTTTTATATGGCATAGGCATCTCACGGATTCATTATGTATGTGAGAATTTTGCTCAGGATGCTGAGATTATTGGTTATGTCACCAGGACAGGTTTTGAGTCAAGCTTCAAATGGAACAACGGCTAAGCAACCATTCTACCAACTGAATTACATTCCTAACCCCATGAAATGGATATTTATAGTCCCATTTTATCTTTCCTTTAAAATTGCAGACTCTAATACAAACAGAGAAGGCAACTCCCTATTCTGTCTTCACATACGCACATAAATTCATGGAATTTGACAAACACAGTGAGATGGTTTTGAAACTGTTGAAGGAGGGAATATCATCAGTTATATGCTCTTTTTAAACATTTTAAAATGTTAAAATGAGTTTCACACTGATATATAACCACTTGGTTTAATTTTTCAATTAATTTAAATATATACGTGTGTGTATAATATTTTTTCAGAATAACTCCAGACATCAAATAAATACATAACATTATAGTTGCCATAAAAGTAGAAAAGCAAATTATCTTCATTTAATTCCATCTTTTTAATAAAGACAACAATAGGAAAAGGATGGTTTAATCTTAATAGGTATGTTAAGTATTTTTTGAATTTTTATTAATATTTTAATTTATTAAAATATTATAACATTTTAATTTATTACTAATAATTTCTATGCACTAAAATATGTGTAGTATTTCCTGGTGGTTAATTTATAAAAGATTCATTAAATTGTAAACTGTGTTTAATCATTAATGGAAAGTGTTTAAACTATTTTTCCATAAAGAAAAGTACATAGACTATACTTATAATTTAGTAATTTAGTAAAATCTTTTTTCTTTTTTCTTTTTAAAAATATTAGATTTTTTTTTCCAAATACCACTCCAAATTCCCACTCCTTCCCTCCTCCCATTCTCTCCACACACCCTCCCACCCCACCCCCCTGTAATCCTCAGAGAGGGTAAGACACATTGCCTTGTGGAAGGTCCAAGGCCCTCCTACTACATCTAGGCGAGCACGGTATCCATCCAAAGAGAGTAGGATCCCAAAATGCCAGTACCTGCAGTAGAGATAAATCCTGGCTCCACTGCCAGCGGCCCCTCAGTCTGCCCCAGCCATACAACTGTCAACCACATTTAGAGAGATATGTTTGTTCKTTTCCAGTCCAGCTGGAGTTGGTGAGCTCCCATTAGCTCAGGTAAACTGTTTCAGTGGATGAATCCTTCACGCTCTTGACCTCTTTGCTCATACTCTAATTCCTTCCACTCTTGAACCGTACCTTGGGAGCTCAGTCCAGTGTTACGATGTGGGTCTCCACCTCTGTTTCCATCTGTTGTTGGACGAAGGGTCTATGGTGATATTTAAGATAAT
>LOJH01111471.1:0-10759 GCA_001685095.1 Ellobius talpinus
ATTGGGAGGAGGGGAGGAGGTGGAAATTTTTAATAATAATAATAATGAAATAAATAAAAATGGAAAAAATTCCACTTATTCCTTTGACTTTCTTCAGCAGATGCTCCAATTATCACCACTTCTGACATACTGGGCTCTTCACTGTAGTTTCGGCTGCTCCCTCACATTTGTCTGCATTGTGTCCTCATATATTCCTGCAGGGAAAACAATGGTACAGCACATTCGCTGACCTCCCCAGTTTTCCTTGTAAAACTGAGTGGGATCATCCTCCACCCTGAAACTTTCTCAGTCTGTATTACAACAAAATGGAATCTTGATGATATTGCTAAAGGCAGCTGCCAGCCCACTTGTTTTTTATGGTCTCTGAGTCCAGACTTCAGTGGCCTCTGAGTGTCTGGGATCTCAATTCAGGAAGTATCTCCTTGGATTCTTTGTGCCAGAAAAGAAAAGAAAACAAAACAAAACAAAAAAAAAACCTTTCTGGTTTTCTTCTTTAGAGAAAATCATTCGAATGAGTTTTGGTATAGTAAAGAATCTATTGTAAGAAAAGGGCAGCAAATTCCTGTGATGGTCTCACAGCGTGTTTCCTTTTGTCCTCGTGCACAGTGTTTCTCATCAAAGAATATTAATTATTAATAATATTAATATAGCAAGATTAATTATATAGCAATTGAGTTAACTATATTTTTGGTTCATGTATATTATTTTTTGCTCTAATCACTCTGTCACACACACCGCTGACCTCTTCTTCCTCTCTGTTCCCACCTAATCCCTCTTCTCTTCTCAACTTGGACATCTTCTACTTTCAGGTGATTTTTTGTGGCAATACAGTGGATTTCTTGAGAAAAATGAACAAGTACTTAATGCCTACACAACTGAAGACAATGACTCTTCCTACCCCAATTACCTCTTAATTCCTATCAATCCCTGAGCAAGGGTAGAACTTCATGAGCTCTTCTCCTTAGCAACCATTATTGCCTTCAATTCTTCAAGTAGGTGTGGTTTCAGTTTTGACTTTTCCATTATATTAAATGATGCTGATAGGATCATCATTTTACAGAACTGTGCATGTAATCACTGTTTTTTTAGAGTTCCAGAGTATGTTGTTTTGGTGTGACAGTGTTCCTGTCACATCAACATCACTTCTTCCATTTCTTAGATCACTTCTGCCATGTGGCTTCTTTTAAATGGTATTTCATTGCCAACAATCAACCCATTCTTTATTACAAATTTAAGCTTACTGTTTCTGGTCACCTAACAAGTTACTTATACTATTCTGTTCCTGATGTTTCCTGTAACTCTGGCTAAAAGCCGTAAGTGTTTGTGTGTGTGTGTGTGTGTGTGTGTGTGCGCGCGCGTGCACATGCGCACGTGCACATGCTCATGCACATTTGTGTGTATGTATGTGTGTGTAATGCGGAGGATGGTAAACAAGGGACAAAATACCCAAGGGGCTATAGTTACAAAATTATTTTCTCTAACTAGAAACAACCTCTCTAAATTCCCAAAACAATGCCATTAGACATGGACCACAAGTTCACAACTCGAGCTTGAGAGGAAATATTTTATATTAAACAGTAACAGTATTGATTATTTTCTGAAACACTATTCACAACAACTATGTCACAGTCTAAGTGATTTTATAGGATTCCTTCAGTATAATTAGCGGATAAAATAAAAGTCATGTATGTGCAATGGAACAGTATTCACTCATAAGAATAAATCTGAATTGTTTAACAGAAAAAATGGTGAGATTAGAGGTCATCAAGTTTTGTGAAATAAACGTGTATCAAATGGTCTGACAATGTATGTTTACACTTCTATGTAGAATACAGATTGTGAAAAAGACATTAAACTAAAAAAGAAACTCTGGAAAGTAGAGGATGTTTGAGGTATGGAGACAGGATGTGAGAGGATATTGAATATTATCGATGTGTGGCATACTTATGAATGAAAAGACAAAAATGAAAAACACTGGTTTTTACAGTTAAAATAGAAAACAAAGCCAATCTCAACACTGATGAAGAAAAAACATACTGGAGAACCTAAGAAGTTCTTAACACCTCAGAAATTGATTTAAAAGGTTATTTTTTCTTTAGATTTACTTATTTCTATCTTTGTTATCAGTCTGTGAATCCATAAGATAGGAATAAATATGAGTTTAAAGACTTAAAAATCTCTCCACAGACAAACAAAAAAAGAGAGGTAGGCTTTTTACAGTCAGTGAAACACACCTACATCTGCAAAGTCTATTATTTGAGTGCCTAAAAGCTAGAAGTCCATAACATACCAAATAAGATGTTACAAGAACAAAAGACTATGGAAAAATGAATGTATAGTATATGGTCACAAACCATTGGGAAATGGGAATGAATGGCTTTTAAGCTGAGTCATCTGTAATACGCTATTTATGAGGTCTCATTATGGCACTGTGATACAATTCCTACTTTTACTGAGACAAAGTTCACACTTGGAATTCTTTTATGTAGAGATCAGTTTGTCTAAATCTGCCTTTGAGGGAAATTTGTTCAATTTTGTTCATTTCAGAATGTTCATATTTTCATAACTATTTTTTTATATCGTAATCAACTGTTAAAGATATTTTCAGCTATTGAATTCTATCCATTTTCAAGAATGAGTAAATCAGTAAGATAAAGAAAATGAAAACAATGGCAGTCTATAGATGAAATTTTATAGGCCTAAATCAGGCAAATTATAGTTATTTGGATCTTTAAGTAATGCAGTTTCTATGTTTCAGTTATAGGACAACCCAAGTACTTTCCATTCCTATGTCCTTCTCCTTAAAATTCTAGATGTTACATAATTCACTGGAGTAGTTAAATTAACAATACAGTGCAATATTTTAAAAACCCAAGGAATACTTACTACATAAAATTAATTAATTGCAGTCTCAGTAATAAGGTAATTATTTTTGTAAATTTGATATCTGAAACCCATATGAAACTCTTATAACAATTATAAAACAATGTAGAGAGTTTTTCATCATAAAATAAAATTGTTTGGATCATATCATTGACTATCACATTGCTTCTTCTAAATTAAAATTTTAATCCATGCAAACAAGAGACCAGTTATTAGGCCTTGTTCTAGGATTCAGTATGATGTCAATTCCCAAAATCACTATACTTTCCCTGGAAAGGTTATTGCATGTTAAGCCAAAGCCAGATATAGTATTAACTAGCAGACATCATTGTCAATATGTTCTGGTAATTCAAACTTAAAATACCTCATTATTTCATTCTTTGCTTAACTATTTTCCATCTTCACTTTGAAAAAGTGTCTAATACCTTGATATTGATCAGTAGGTAGTTAATGTGTTGAGGGCTGTAGAGTAAATTAAAGACCATATAACCTAGTTCATTTATTTTATAGATGGAGAAATTGAGACCCAGATAAAAGAAACACCACATTTAAGATTACTGAATTCAAAATACAGCATAGTTTCTCTTACTTTTATTTGGGGACCACTTTTGGTTTGCTAGTTACCAACTTTCTGCTTATTGCTAATTCATGGCTATTTTGTACTAATAGTTATAAATGAACCAATAAATTTGCAATAATTAGTCCTTTGGTTCATATTCTATTCAGTTTTTCCAGGTAATGCATTTCACCTGCTGGTACTAGGCCACAAAATTAGGAAATCCGAAACTCACCATTTGTTATTTTATGAACATAGGCTACCTGTTACGATTTTCCTTGGCACTTTCTTTTTTCTGTTCTTTTCTTCCATTTCTAAAGTATTTTATTATGTGTGCCAATTTAAGAATAATGACCACTTAAGTGTACCAATATCAGGATTCAGATATAAGGTGATTTTGTTAAATGTTCACCTTGCCCTAATGGGTCTACATCCAGAAAGAGCAAGTTCAAATGCTAGAAACAGGAAGCTAAATCAAGACGACATAAATACTGTATCTCAACCCCCCTTTTTAACCTATGGCTCAAAGGAAATGAAAGGCTTAAGTTCACATAGCAATATTGTCATAGGATGCATTCTTCTGCAGGAGCAACCATATCCAAATGCCATAGACAAAGTGGATTTAACAGGTATTTATGCTTTCATAGCCATAGGGTATCGAAGTCAATGCTGAAAATGTTAGCTAATGCTGTTTCTGACAAGCAATCACCACCTTGCTTGAAGAAGGCAACTTTCTCCTTGACCTCCATGGCTTGTGCATAGCTTGGAAAGTGAGTATGCACAGGGGAAGAAATGAGAACTCAGTGTTTCTTTGTTTATGTGATCATTAATTTCATCCCTTATGAGCTCATTTAACCATAATTCCTATTGTAAAATTACTGTCTTTGAATATAATCACCGTATGTGGTAGAGATCCAATCCAGCAACTTTGGAAGATGACAGACATTCACCCAGACCACAGGCAGACACAGCTTCTCATATTATTTTTGAAAAGATATTTTTTGTGTGGATGGGAAACTTGCAGTAGAATTACACGTGTACAATACTTTGTAGTTATTTACCATTCATATGTGTTTATCCCAGTGTAGCCCTGGGAAATTATCTATGTCTAAGCCTGAGTCCATAATTCACACACCCTGTAAATAGGTATGTAAGATAAAAGAGTATGGAAATGGAGAATAAGCAAAACACAGTTTGTACCATCTTCCACACAACTCTTTGGTTTACAAACCAACTCTGTGTTTATATTTGGTTGCACCATTAGCCTAATGGGAACATTTATACAATGCAAGCTGAAAAATGTGACATACACCTAGTTGAACCTCATCCAATACAACAGTGAACATATTTGGTTAATGGCAGTTGTGTGTTTGGATGTGTATGTAGATTGTGGTTTATAGTAGAATTTTGTTTTGCAGAAGACTTTCTTGGTATATTTTATGAATATCTTGGGATATGCCATAAAATAAATGTTATACTATGAATATTGTGAAATTCTCAAGATAGATATCAAACCTCCCATCTGTCAGATGAAATGACATATCCACTCCTCAGATTTTTTCTGACTTTTAATATGGAGAAACTTGAAAAAAAGGTATTGCATAGCTATAAATTAAAATAGCTTCATTATATGTTAAAATTTAAGTTGAGAACATGTTCAGTTATTTGATTAGAACATGACCCTTGAAAGATGACATATTAGTCTTAATTTTATGGACCTATCTTTACAATGGTTTTATAAGAGGAGTAAGAAATAATGGCATAACATTATTAGAACATTTCCTGGCAACTTTAAGTTAGTCATTATTGTTAGTATTACCACCACTGCTGCTGGAAATGTTCCTGCTCTCTAAGAAACTTCCTCTACCATTACCACTGCTGGTTCTACTGCCGTTTCTATTAATGAATTTCTCCAGTTCACCAGGCACAAGGCAGGAGGTGGAGACTAAGGATAAAGGGTACAGTGATTCTTGGCGCAGAGCAGTCATTGCTCTTTTTATTACAATGCAACCAAATTGATAGACCGTGACACTAGGCTGGCTCCTTTCTTACGCCGACAAGTCTGAAGTACAAAATCCAAATTTACAAGAGCAGAGAATTAACAACAATTAAACAGGTTTCATTTTGAACACCTCCATCGAAATCGAAAATCGATTTCTTTTGACAGCTAGGCTATGGTCTTGAGACAAAATATGAGTCCTGTAGGGGAAGAAAGCATCATTGATTTCAGAGTCTAAAGAAGTATTTGAATGTAGAAGAAAATGAAGCTGAGCTTGTTTAAAATGTGCTTAGAAAGGGAAAGTAGAAGACAGCTATGGGCAGAGGTCTATGCAATTTACCTTTCAATAAGAAGTAGATAGATCTGTAAATGGACATTTAGATTTGGAATGTCAAAATTACTCAGGCCTGAATGCATCTCCAAATTTACATTCTACATAAGTTAAGCTTATAATAATTTGGTTTAAGAATACAATATGTATGCAATCATCTTGGATACTAATGTGGGCTATTAAAATGAGTAAATTATACAAAATATGGTTTCAACAGATTCAAGTACTGGGAATATAAAATTGCTTTTATTGGGTTGTTTATATTTAGTTGATTATTTCCATTGTTATCATTTTTTACTTTAGTACTATCTTTGGATTTGTTTTCTTTCTATATATATATATATATATATATATATATATATATATATATATATATATATNATATGTCCCTTAGGCACTGACATTCTTCCTCTTTGATACTGGCAATAATTCTCTCATGTAGACAACGCATCAACATTTCACTGTGTAATAAATGAAGACCTAGATATGTAAAGAAAGCGATAAAAGTTCATTAAACCAATTATAGCTAGAACTAAATTTCCTAGGCATTAAATACAGGCATCTTGACTTCAGAGCTGGCAAGCACTCAAACATCTATGCATGTATATATCTGCTAATTGATGCAAAAACAAATTCCCTAAAGTCTTTACTTTGGAATAATTGCCTTTAAGTGTCTACTCTTAATTTTATCATTGGGATTTTTAAATGGAGAATTGAATATTATTATTATTAAAGTTCTATTAACAAACTAAATCATATGTAAAAGCCTAAGAAAAGATGCTGACAATCCAAAAACCTGGGTTAATTCATGCATAAAAATTTAGAAATCACTATCCATATGCTGAGTGCTCATCTTGATAAGAAAGAAAAATTAATGAAAAGGAAGACAGTATTCATGTTACTATGGAACTTAAACTCTAGCAGGAGAAAACAAGAAAACTAACAGGAGGCTGAAATTTTTTTTCTTTGTAAATGTCCAGACAGTAAATGTTTTATGCTTTGTGGGACATATGGTCTCTGCTACAATTATTCAACTCTATCATCATGATGTAAAAGTAGTCATAGATACTATTTAAATAAATAACTGTGCTACAGTGAAACTTATTTATAAAAACAGGTGGCTGGCCAGATTTGGCTTAGGGACCATCATTTGCTTACTCTTGAATTAACATATAAATGAATGCAAACTAAGACAATATTAGTGGTAAGAACTAAGTAAATAATTAATGCAGGTAATCTAGCCCTGAGTTAGTAATGGATTCTTTGCTTTGTAATGATGGAATGGACATCTTAGAAAAAGGACACCAGTTGAAATTTTAATGAGACAAGAAAGACAGATAGGAAAATACAAAGAAAGAACACAGAGAAAATGCAAAGAATTTTCAGAAGAAAGTCTTAGGACCTGTCAAGGAAAAAATACTTAAACAAACATTGTTTTGCATATGTGTGCAAAGAATTTATAAGCAGGGTTAGTAAGTATTAATTTCATTATAATTAAAAATGAGAAACACTGAAAGATGATAGGCAAACTGTGATTATATGTTTTGCATCAAAAAATCACTGTAGCAGGTTCTAGGAAGACAGTTATGTTAACATACCTTTTATTCTTTTATAATATCTACCTAAACAGAGAAACTAGATATCAAAACATAGCGACAACAATAAGAAATTAAGCTTGGTTACATATATAGTAAGACAAGGTGACAAGGTATTCAGAGACACTACAGACTATAAGTAAATCATGAGCTTCCATTAAGAGGTATATAGCAAAAAAAATCAAAACAATAAAACTCAAAAAATATTCATTAGAAACATAGCAGGTCAATTTGAGAAATGTAGAAATCGTGATATGAGCAAGATAAAAGCAAGTCCTGAGACAGGGGCTGGAAGCTTGAGAAAACAGCAATGCACACTAAAGTAGGAGCTCTGGCTGAGAATGTAAGCTTGAGACAGTAATGCACACCAAACTAGGACCTACAGGTGGGAATGGAAGATTGAGACAGGATATACACCAAACTAGGGCCTCTGACAGAGCACTGCATAAAATCTGTAAGAACAATGAAGATAGAGATGTAGGAAAGACAATTTTAGGTTAACATCAGAGTTGGAATTAAAATAAAATTTCCCAAAGCAAACATCACACTTTTTGACAATGTTGTAATTATAACAGCAAAAGAGCTCAGATCAGTAATCAACATTGTTCTAATCACATATATATTGAAAAGTTCAAGAAAAGAAAAAGCACACAAGTAAGGGTCTGGCAAAGGACTGTGCTTGAATCCTACAAACAAAATGATGAAAACAAAATAACAAATTGTAGCACCCATTTAAACAAAGGAAGTATCTCAGAAAAACACATTCACAGGGAAGAGTGATAACTCTGAATTATTTTATAAACAAGGAGATAAAAGAGACTTATAAATGATTCAAGGACAAATAACAATTTAGAATTATCAAAAGGCACAAAAATTAGTACATAGAATTGAGATGTTATTAAGATAAAAGAAGGAGTTTAATAATTCTTGTCTTAAGTAAAAAAATTAAAATTGACTGACAAATTTTTGAAAGATATACATGAGGATAAAGAAGAGAAAGAAAAAATTAACAATATTACGAATATTTTGTGACAGATGCTGAAGGTAAGTAGGTATCTATTAAATATTACAGTGACCAAGGAGAAAGCATCTTTGGAGCATCATGAGTAAAAAAAAGTGATAATTCAACAGACCTTTCTTGAAATTAAAAACACATTGAAATGTATAATACGCACAAGAGAGTATCATCTCAGAAAGACCACAACATAGAAAACCACACTTCGATACAATTGTTAGACTTTATATAAGAAAAAACATTTGAACAACTACCAAAGAGGAAAAATTGTCATGAAAACCTTCATTAACTGTTCCTATTACAAAATAACATAGAGTAACATGCTCAATTTTCAGAGACTAATAAAATATGCTAAGAATTGTCATGTAGTTAAATTGGTCAGAAGATACAGAATACATCTGTTAACAAAGATAAGAGGTGGAATTATAGAAACAGAAATCATGAGAAAATGATCAGAAACCACAAAAGCAAGTATGAACAGCAGAATATAAGAGACAGAAGAGAGAATCTTAAGCACTGAAGATACAATAGAAGAAATAGACTCATCAGTTAAGAAAACATTAAATATAACAAAAGCTTAACCCAAAATATCCAGGAAATATGGGACACTATAAAAAGGCCAAATCTAAGAATAATAGGTATAGAAGAAGAAGTTCATCTCAAAAGCACAGAAAATATACTTAACAAAAAATCATAGAAGAAAACTTTCCCAACCTAAGGAAAAATATGCCTATGAAGACACAAGACGCTTACAGAACACCAAATAGACTGGATCTAAATAAAAAAAAGTCCTCTTGACACATAATAACCAAAACACTAAACATATAGAGTAAAGAAAGTATATTAAGAGCTGCAAAGGAAAAATGCCAAGTAACATATAAAGGTAGACCTATTGGAATTACACCTGATTTCTCCTTGGAGACAATGAAAGCTAAAAGGTTGTGGTCAAGACCATGGATGCCAGCCCAGACTACTATACCCAGCAAAACTTGCAGTCACCGTAGAAGGACAAAACAAGATATTCCATGACAAAGTCAGATTTAACCAACACCTAGCCACAAACTCAGCCCTACACAAAATACTAGAAGGAAAACTCTAACCCAAGGAAATTGGCTACACCAACAAAAACACAGGAAACTGATGGTCTCATAGCAGCATATTCCAAAGAAGGGAAAAACACACAAATTAATATCACCAACAATGTAAACTAAATTAACAGGTGATAGTAATCACTGATCATTAATATCCTTTAATGTAAATGGACTCAAATCACCTATAAAAAGGCACAGGAAAACAGATTGGATACAAAAACAGAATCCATCCTACTTCTGCATACAAGAAAGACATTTCAACCTCAAAGACAGACATTGTCTCAGAGTAAAGGGTTTGGAAAAAATATACCAATCAAATGGACCTAAGAAACAAGCAGGAGTAGCTATCCTAATATCTAACAAAAATAGACTTTGAGGTAAAGTCAATCAAAAGAGACAAAGAAGGTCATTTCATATTAGTCATAGGAAAAAATCCATTAAGAGAAAATTTCAATGCTGAACATATATCCCCCAAATAAGGGCACACTCATATGTAAAAGAAATACTTCTAAAGTTTAAATCATACATTAACCACACACACTAATATGGAGTGTTAACAACACTCCCCTCTCAACACTGGACAGATCAGTCAGACAAAATATGAACAGAGAAATGAGTACTAACAGAAGTTATGACTCAAATGGACTTAACAGAAATCCATCCAAACATAAAAATATTATACCTTCTTCTGACACCTCATGGAACCTTCTCAAAAATTGACCACATACTCAGTAACAAAACATCCCTCAACAAATACAAAAAAAATTGAAATAACCCAATGTACCTTATCATATCACCATGGTTTAAAACTAGAAGTCAACAGCAATACTAACTCCAGAAAACTCATAAATACATGGAAATTAAACAATGCTCACCTGAATCATTAATGGGTCAAGGAAGAAAGATTTCCAAAAATTCAATGAAAATCACCACACATCATACCCAAATTTATGGGACACAATGAAAGCAGTGTTAAGAGCAAAGTTCATAGCAATAAACGCCTACATAAGGAAGATGGAAAAATCCCACACTAGTGAATTAACAGAACATTTGAGAACTTTAGAATAAAAGGAAGCAAACTCACCCAGGAGAACTAGACAGCAGGAAATATTTAAAGTGAGAGCTGAAATCAACAAAATAGAAACAAAACAATGCAAAGAATCAATGAGACAATGATTTGGTTCTTCTAGAAAATCAACAAAATAGAAACACCTTTATCCAAACTAACCAAAATCCAGAGAGAGAATATCCAAATTAACAAAATCAGAAATGAAAAGGGGGACATAACA